>JAMYXO010007547.1:0-2500 GCA_033310375.1 Conus canariensis
GCCTAATTGCTGTGTTGACAAGCCTTCCGTCTCCTCCCGGGCCCAAAACACGACTTCCCCCCTGGCCAGGCAGCAATTCATCCAGACATTCATCCCAAAAGGGAATCAAGACGAAAAATCTCTCTCTCTCTCTCTCCCCTCTCTCTCTCTCTCTCTTTTCTCTCTCTCTCTCTCTCTCTGTGTATGTGTGTGCGTGTGTGTGTGTGAGTGTGTGTGTGTGTGTGTGTGTGTTTTGTGTGGTGTGTGTGTGTGTATGCGCGCGCACGCGCGCGCACACTACCAAAAGAGAGAGAGAGAGAGAGAGATAAAGAGAGAGAGAGGAATACAGATACCGATGCGAATTAGAATAATCAAGTGTAGGTCAAAAGCCTCTCCCTAAAGGGGGAGACAGACAGACAGGCAGACAGGTAGACAGACAAACAGACAGGCAGACAGACAGACAGACAGAGAGAATACGAATGTGTATACCAATATCAGTTGTGAATGTGCAAGAATATCATAATATAGAGTCTCTTTTGAACTTCGTCGATGGAACCAGTGCAGGCTGAAAATCCTAGTCCTGTTTCTGGACAAATTGTCATACTCACTCAAAAGTTACCACAGTTGTAATGATCCTTTTTTTGTGTTAATTCAATCCAAAGTTACATAGGACAGGATAACAGAAAAAATGCGTATCAGCTACAATAGCCGAAGTGCGCAAACGACACTTCATTTCATATTCATCTGCCAATCTGTACCTATTTCGATGACAAGTTATGTCAGATATCAAATTTAAACAAGTCAGTACACATGTTATGTGTCTGTCCATTCAAATCAACATAACTGGAACATGAAGTTTTTAAAAGTCTATAGTGTGCAAATCTGTCACGAGTATGCATTTGGGTTATGGCAGTCTTGCCACCTACAATCTATAAGTCTCAGTTTGAATCATGTATAGAAACACTGAAATTTAGTTGACATCCCGATGGTCTATTTCAAAACCCAAACACTACGAATTCAGACATTGACGAACACTTAGAGTGCTTGTCGTTTCACAGTTATAATTCCAAATTTTGTAATGTCTTGTAAGCTTACAGCCGTACTCTATAGCAATTGGGATAAATTTCAGCATTAAACAAAAGTACTCGTGACTTCCCAGATCAAAGGAAAAACCTGCCATGGTGTCCTCTGGATCAGCAGATTTGTCATTACACAGCTTTCTTTGAGCAAGACACTTATGGTTATGAAACAATGATATTCAATTGAGAGTGTATTATCTCACTGACATTTTAAATCCGGAGAAAGTAAAGAAATTCATATTTGCAGTATGTGTTTGCTTAAACTCCTCGCATGAAATAAGCTGTTCATTTTAAGCATAAACTTTGCAAACTATATGCCTCTTTACCAGTCGATTTTATAAATCTACAAAACGTCTCTTACCTATCTGTATCACATTATTGTAAGAAAGTGGTTCTGCGACTTCTCCGGAGTTCTAACATTTCACAGAAAAAGATTCTTTGTATGTACCAAATAATTCTGTTCAGAATACATGCAAATTTAAAAACAAAATGTTGAGACGATTTTTGGCCCATATGTTTTATATTAATTAGCACTGGAAAATTAGACAACACAATAATCTTCCATTTGTACTTTTTGTCTGCACTTTCCGCAACCAAATCAATTTAATGAAGCAGCGAAAGCGGCCAGAACTGCTTTTCCAATATCGTCATTTCTATTACTTTTTTTTTAGTTGCTTTTCTGCTTATCTTTCTTCTTGGCCATACAATTTTATGACAGCAGTTTTGCAGAGTCTCGAAGAAATTATTTAGTGGGTTGGTAGCAGAATCCACGGATGAATTACTTTTGATAGAACTAGAGATTCCAGAACTGCCACCTTCCCCAGCAATGCAGCCCTGATATACAGTCAAATGCTTCTATCGTGGTTATATGAGCATCGCACGATTATTTATTGCCAACCGAAAAAAAATTCAATATCATCTAGATTTTGAGTGTCTGTATTCAACATTATTAGTTGTTATGCCTTGTATCTTTTAAATTTTCTGTATCATCATTACCAAAATTTCTACACAGCATAAAGAAATAAGGTGTCTTTAACCTTTTTCTGCATCAAACCAGGTAGATAGATACCTAACCATTAACAAGAACACGAGATTCATCATTCTTGTAGAATGGTTTTCTCCATTTGCAAATCCCTGGTTGAAAATAATCACTTCAAATGTTTTAAACATATCATAATTGAGTCGAAAGCTTTCTCGAAGTCTAAAATTACAAAAAGTCCAGGTAAGTTACATTCTTCTATGTGGGCAAGGTAGATTAGTGTTAGACTGTCGCCGACATATCTATTTCAAATAAAAAGAAATGTGCTCGTTAACACGTTCTGGTAGAATGTTTTAAACGATTTTCTAAACATGACGAACCAGTTTTATTTCTAACGATTAAAAAAGATATCAGTCCTCAGTTCTTCAGAGAATTCCTGGAGATATCTCTTTTGAAGATGTAC
>JAMYXO010007548.1:0-11982 GCA_033310375.1 Conus canariensis
CCCCACCCCCAACCCCTTGTGTAACGTCGGGGTTTAGTGTCCCCCTCTATGACTCGCCTAGATCCCCCACCCCCCCCCCTTTTCTTCTCTCCCCCCCCCCCCCCCCCCCCCCCTTCTAATGTAAACCTTCTCTGGACCCCCTCCGAGCTCAAGACACGTTAATGTAGCAAAACATTCCAAAATACAACTTTGACTGGAAACGGGGAAAGGGGGGGAGGGATGGAAGGGGGCGGGGAGGGGGGGGGGAGGGGGGCGGGGGGGGAGAAGGGAGGGGGGGGGCAGGACTGAGGAGGTCAAGGTGGTGGGTGGTAGTGGTGGCGGTGGCGGCGGGTGGTGTTGGAGGGGCCTGGGTTTTAGGTGTGGGTGTGGGTTTTGTGGTGGGGGGGAAGTGTGAAAGGTGCGGGGGGGGGGGGGAGGGGGGGGGGGGAAAGAAGGGAGGGGGGGGGGTTTGGGGAGGGAGGGGGGAGGCCCCGACGAGGAAAAGGAAAGGGTCAGGGAGGCACTGGTGGTGTGTCGGGGGCAGTAATCCGGGACGACGACGGACGGGTGTCGTCGAGCGGGATAGCAAGAAGGAGGCGAACGAATTCTCCCCCTTTCCCTTTTTTTTTTTTTTTTTTTTTTTTTTTTTTTTTGGTCCCCCAAATGCTGAGTGGTTTGAACAATGCCTTTTCTTTCTTTTTTTTTTTTGAAAACAAAGTTGAAGGCCTTGAAAAATAAAGGGAAAAGGGAAAAGGAGGGGACGAAGGTGGGGGGGGGTGGGGGAGAAGGGAAAGAAGGGGGGAGGGGCGTTGAGAAAGGATTGTCAAGTCAAAAAGGAAAAAAAAAAAAAAGACTACTAAACAGAAAAAGGGGAAAAAAAAAAAGACAGTAGTCCCTGGTATGCGACTTTGTCCAACCATTTGTGTTGACGGGATTTTTTTTTTTTTTTTTTTTTTTTCTTTCGCCGGCCTTTCTTTTCAAAACACTAACGGATTATGTAGTCTTTTCGGGGGGGTGGGGGGAAGGTGGGGGGGGGGGGGGGGGGTGTGTGTGTGGGGGAGTGACATCGGATTTGAAGGGGGGAGAAAGAGGAGGGGGGGGTGGGGGGGAAAGGTTGTGGGAGGGGGGGGGTGGAGAAAGGGGAGGGGGTTGTTTAGAGAGATGAACCATATTGTATTTCACTACTCTGTCTCTTCGTCAACACCCCCGCCATTTGTGGGCCTTTTTAATGCTCTCAACCAGGTAGGTACTATCGGCGCGGTGGGGGGGTGGGGGTGGGGTGGGGGGGGGGGGTTAAAGCTAGGGGAATGTTGCTTATAGCCCACCCGACCGCAAGGGCCCCATCAGGGCGTCCCCGCTTTAAAGTCAGCCCACAAATAAAAAAAAATGAAAAATTAAAAAAAAAAAAATTTATTCACAAAACCCTTTAAAACACATTTTTTTTAAAAAAAAATTTAAAACCCACCACACACACACACACACACACCCCCCACACCACACACACACACACACACCACCGGAATTTTCTTTTTCAAAACCCCCCTTTTAAAAATCCCCTTAAAAAATCCCGGAATCTTTTGTTAAAAATTTTTCCTCCGTAAAATTTAGATCAAATGAAAAAGTTATAATCCTTTCAGAAATTCAAAGATCTCTTCGGGGGGGTGGGGAGGAGGGGTGGGGGGGGAAGACCGGAGGAAGACGAAGGAGGGAGGGGGGAGAGGGGGGGGAGGAGGAGGTTTATGGCTGCTTTTTTAGCGTTGAAGGCAGATAGAGCTGTTTTTTTTTTCGGAAAAGCGAATCAGCGGGGCAAACTGTTATGCTGCTGTTAAACCCCTCAAAAATGGTTCTTCGCCAGGAAGTGATGGGCTTACAACAGAATTTTTAAAAGTATTTTGGTGTTATAAAAATTTGTTAACACCCTCACTTAGCTCTGCATTTGAAAAAGGGGACGCTTTCTCCTTCCAGAAAAAAAGCAGTCATTACATTAATTCACAAAGGCAAAGATCTACCTAGAAATGTTTTAAAAAAACTGGAGACCAATTTCGTTAACGAATAGCGATTACAAGCTTTTTGTTAAATGTTTGGCAAATCGTTTAGTCAAATAATTAGAGATTTAGTAAGTGAAGATCAGGTTGGGTATATAAAGGGACGTCGAGCAGCTACGTATTGAGACTAATTGATGATGTCATTGATCATCTAAAAGTAGAAAATATTCCCGGTTTGCTTTAAGTATTGATTATACACAAGCTTTTGATAGTTATCTAAAGATTATGGTAACAGCTCTCAAAAAGTATGGGTTTGGGGAAGAATTCATTAGATGGTTTCAAGTATTAATCGCTGATACTCGTAGTTGTGTTTTTTTATAGTGGCTGGACATCCGAGTATTTTGCGGTTGAAACAGGAAACCGCAAGGATGTCTTCTTCTCCCCTTTGTATTTGTGTTGACTATAGAATAGCTAACAATAAAGATAAAAGACGGTAGAAACATTAGAGGAATTGATTTAGGGGTTCAAGAGATACGCTTGTTAATGTAATCTTTATGCAGATGATGTTACTTTATTTTTGACAGATCAGCATGACATGATGCAAGCATTTGATATATTCAATGATTTTTCTTTGTTTTTTGGTTTGGTTATAAATAAAAATAAATCAGCAGCTATGGGCTAGGTAGTAGGGAAAAAATAGTGAGACAGTTTTTATGGCTTTACGTGGAAAAATAAACTAAAGATTCTGGGTATTTATTATGAGAATGATAACCGGCATCTTTAGTTGAGGACAATTGGTTGCAAAGAATAGAAACTATTCAGAGAATTATTCACGCTGGGGAAAAAGAGATCTTAGTATAATGGGTAAAATACATATTATTAAAACATTTCTTATTTCACAAATGGGGCTATGTTATGCAAACATTTGTTTTTTCCTGATTTAAAATCTTATCAGATATTAAATTCGTATGCTTTTAGATTTCTCTGGCGTAAAAAACATTGTAATCGAAAGGCATTTGAAAAAGTTAAAAGAAGCGTAATGTTTCAGTGAATATGGAAAGGAGGATTGAAAACGATAAATTTAAGACAGATGCCCAATTGCTTTTCCCTGTCATGGGTTGTAAAAATTTGTAAGGCCACAAACAATGAAAGGTGGACTATAATTCCGAAAAAAAAAAAAAATTTCTACCTTTGGTGAGAATGTCACGTGTTTTTATGCAAAAACTAAAAGCGCACTTTTCAAAGGTTTAGACAAGATACATTTTACATTTTTGGAAAATTACTCTGAAAACATGGCTAGATCTTTAATAAACATGAAGATGTCTCACCCTTTCCCTCTTTACTGTGGAATAATCATAACTGCTTTCTGAAATTCACAACAGTTTCCTTAGGATATAATGCCTTCTGAAATTCACAACAGTCTTTCTTGGAATTATAACTGCTTTCTTCAATTCACAACAGTTTTCTCAGGATCCCAACTGCTTTCTTAAATTCACAACAGTTTTCCTCAGGATCCTAACTGCTTTTTAAATTTCATAATACTTTTCATCAGGATTCCTAACTGCTTTCTTAAATTACAAGTTTTCCTTAGTATCAAAGCTTGCTTTCTTAAATACAAAAACACAGCTGTTTTTTCTTAGGCGCAGAACTTTTTTTCCATGTTTCAGTTAACTGTCTTCTTGTTTTTTGCCCAAGATCACAACCGTTTTCCATGTTTCGTTTGCCTTTGTTGTCTGTTTTCCCGCAGGATATTATCTGTTTTCCATGTTTAATTCAGCTGTTTTCTCTTTTTTACCCATGATCAAAACTCTTTCCTATGTTTCAATTAGCTGTTTTCTCCGTTTTCGAGAAGGGGGGGGGGGGGGTATTGTCCTTAGGGAAAGCAACAATAAGAAGAAAACAGTTATGACCCTCAGGGGGGTGGGGGGGGAGAGAGAGAGAGAGAGAGAGAGCGGGGTCAGAGCGAGAGAGAGAGAGAGAGAAAAGAGAGAGAGAGGGGAAAGAGAGAGAGAGGAGGGGAGGGAGGGAGGGAGGGGAGAGGGAGGGAAAGATCTATTTTTCATAAGCTTAGATAAAGACAGATACGATAACTTACGATACAAATGACTGATTAACAATAAGCTATTTTAACTCATTAACAAAATGAGACAGAAGAGAAACAGACAGTACAGGGTAAAAACAAATATCTCAGAACTACTGCAAAAGAAAAACTATCAACAGGTTACACACGCAAAAAAAACCGATCGTCGTGACATGGAAACCACATCACGCGATTAAGACCCATTCAAAGCCAGAACAACCAGCAGTAACGGCAACATCTATATGAACATGTCACTGTCCACACACAAGAGTCACCGGTTAGGATGTTTCGTGGTCAGGAATTTCTTTGTCTACATTTACCTCCTGTGTCACACTCCACTTGCTCTTCCCTGAACGTTTTCATTGTCCTGAATGTTGTTTATCTTTCCGGGGGCCGGAATAGCTCAGTTGGCAGAGCGCCGGACTCGTGATCCTGGGGTTGCGGGTTCGAATTTCGGTACAGGGGGATTTTTCCCTCGGAGTTAACATTGGTTCTGACTCCATTCCCCATGCAGTCCTTCGAATGAGACTATAAACCGAGGTTCCGTGTGTGAACGCACGCACACCATCTTGCACACACGTACAATCCCATCAACAACTTTCGGAAGAGAAGGCCAGCTTGCCGTTCGTATGGATGACACGTTACACATAGCATGCACCTTCCCGAAGATGGAGTATGGCTGCCTTAATGGCGGGATAAAAAACGGTTATACACACAAAACTCCATTGCCTGCCTATACAGGCAGCGTCCGCAGGAGTATCAGCCTGCGTACGCGTACGCAGAAAGAAAGAAAAAAAGAAAGAAAAGTAGTTTATCTTGCCTAAAGAAGACCTAAGAGTCGAAACGCATCATGTCTTGTCTTGTAGTGTGTATGTGTGATTGTGTGTGTGTGTGAGTGTGTGGTGTGTTGTGTGTGTGTGTGTGTGTGTGTGTGTGTGTGTGTGTGTGTGTGTGTGTGCGCGCGCGCGCGCGCGTGTGTGTGTGCCTGTTATTATTCGGCGGATTCAGTTTAGATTCACTTTCAAATTGGTTTCAGTTTCTGCTTGAAGTCACCTCACTTTGAAACCATCTTCGCTGAACTTTCCCTTTTAAAACTGGCTTTAATTTTGTTTAAAACTATCGTGACTCAGCGTTGGAAGACGACTGTCCTAGTCTCTTCGTTAATGTTGTTAACACTATCGTGACTCAGCGTTGGAAGACGATGTCCTAGTCTCTTCGTCCTGTCCTTGAAAAGTATGTGAGTGCTTTCAAACTAACGTTTCTCGACTGCGTAGCGTGTTGCTGTAATTGGTCACATTCACAGAATTGTGGTCCGCACACCTAAAAATTCTGTCTTTCTCTGAGTTTTCCTTTCGACACCCCCTTTGCCCCAGATATTTCCAGACTATAGGTTTTGTCAACTTGTTCGCCGTGAACGATCGTCATGCCAGTGTGTGTGTGTGTGTGTGTGTGTGTGTGTCCGTGTCCCACACAATGTGGTCGAGTCAGTCCAGACGCTCGCTCACTGTCATGTCGTGTGTCACCTGGAGACACGCCTTCTAGAACTGGGAATAAAATCGGTACCGCATGAAAATATGTCCTCACAAACACCTTCATTACCGCATGAAAACATGTCCTCCACAAACACCCTTTATTACCGCATGAAACATGTCCTCCACAAACACCTTAATTACCGCATGAAAACATGTCCTCCACAAACGCCTTCATTACCACATGAAACATGTCCTCCACAAACACCATCATATCCACATATTTAATTCTGACGCAAAAAAGGACTTTAATAATGAATGAAGAGAACTATAAAATAGGCATTCTGGCTCACCCACCTCCGCCAGCTCCAACCGGCTGAAGCCGGTTTTCGCTGTTGCTCCGCCGGCTTACCCAGAATGCCTATTTTATAGTTCTCTAATAGTAAACACTTTACAAACATACATAATGTGTAGGATTATCTGTTTTTAACACTAATTTAGAAAACTTTTGAGACTTAAGTTTTTGCTTAATCCTTCGTTTTTCTTGATCGTTTTCAATAACATCGTTTTCTTTCATACATTCATCAAATGCGTCTCTATCTTTCATGTGAAATAAAACCACTGTCTTTAATTGTTCTCTAAAGTCTTTTAAAACTGAGTTATATTTTTGACATAAAATCCACACACTTATCCCAGCATGTCTTCCACTGAAAGCTAGTTTTGATAAAGTGTTTCTTTTTTTGACTATATCCTTTTCTGCCGAACAATCATCTATAATAAATAATGTCTGCGTTCCCTCAAACAGTTTAAAAAAATGTTCTAAACACTCACTCAGTTTATTGCTAGGGTCAACTAAATAGATTTCATCACCCGTCCATATAAACCTTCTATCGTGATATGCTTTGTTCCATTTAAGTGTCGGACAGAAAATTACAATATGATCAAAATTATAACTATAAACTGTTTGTAATAGGTCGAGGACAAATATTGTTTTTCCACAACCAGTCTGTCCACAAATCAATGAACAATGAGGGGTTTTTGTCATAAAGTTTAACATCGGCATTGACACCAAAGTTGTCTGCTCCATAGTTTTAAAACAGAATTTAATCTAATCCAGTTATTGTTTTTATCATACTCTCTGTCAAAACTTGTTCAGTATAATAAAACCCTATAAGGCCCAAATGTGTAAGATTAATCCAGTTCAGTTCTGTAAGATCGTTTCTATTTAAACTAATATCAATTTTGTTGCTTGTTGTTATGACCTTAATATCCTCGCCATTGTAAAGAACAACGACAGTAACTTTAAGTTTGTCAACGTCTAAGTTTTGCCAGCTAATAAGAATTCCTTTCATAAGATTGTCACTGACGCCCAGAGCTCCATTTCTCGCCTCATCTTTTAAGACAGAAATTTTAAATATCATTGTGAACGTGTCTCCTAATTTTGTGCGTGGAATGAACTGTAATTTTGTAGAAGCTTTCTTTAAAACCGATTCTCTTCTGTGGAGGATGTACTGTTTGTCCCCAAACGGCTTTATTTCGATCTCTTTCCGACTGTTGTCCTCTGGCATAAGACTTACATGTAAAGGGCCAGAGTTCAATGCTTTTCTGAAACTTTTTTGACGGTCAAAAAATGTAAATGGGCTTAAGAATTCAAATTTTATGTCCCATTCTAAATATGGTTCTAAGTGCCATTTGTTGTCAGTTTTTCGAACTATTTTATATTCATACTGACCGCATTATTTGCTTCTACATTGCGTAGTTGTTCTAGTTTAGGAAACCTTTTGTTGTCGTCAACCTCTTTGCGCTTATAATAACCATCTTTAGTGTACTCAAAACCATATAAAGTGCCTATCTCACCGTTTTGTTCAAAGTCCTCAACGTCTGCAAGGTCTTTTAATTCTAAAGTTACACACCTCTCAGGCGCTAATGTGACCCCGAATCGTCTGGCCCACGTGACATTTTTTAAAACAACGTATTATTTTATTTCCAAAACAATGTGCAGGCTGTCACATTTGACGACTTTTCCTGTTTGGTCTTTGATTTTTATATTAAATGATCTGACCCTCCCACAAGCTAATCTTTTAAACTGTAAATTAGGGAATTGTATAAATTCATAATCGCAATATGCAGCTTTCCCTGATGGAAGAGCTCTTAAAACAGTTGAGGGCCTTCCATCATATAAGTTTTCATCAGTGCTCAGCTCGTCCAAATGAACATAGAGTAATGAATGTAATGCAAGATCGAGCGGATATTCTCCCTCATAAGTAGTTTGTCTGATGTAACTATAAAATCATAAATGACATTATCGCTAGTTGCAAAGCCTAACATTTTAGCTAGCTCTCTATCAAAATAGTAACGTACTTCTTCTTCTTCAGGTTTGAATGTCAACATTATTTTCAAATTTGCATTGTTAAGTTTGAGAGTAATGTCGAAGTTACTCATTGCTTCTTTTAGCGAGCAAAACCCGTAATAACCATCAGGTATGGTTAACTGGCTAACTAAGTTTCCTCTATTGTCAAATTTTGTAATCTTATTATTTTTCTTGGATTTAGTTATATTAAACCATACGACTTTGTAAAAAATTTCATGGAGTGCGACCCTTTGGGTTCCGCATTCATTATCAATAGCATATTCTAAAAACGAAGGACTGTCTTGAGTTGTTATTGTTACAAACATTTTTAAAACAAATTTAAAAATGAGTGCATTCAAATATACTAATGCAAAATATTCTGTTGGGCCGCACTACAGTCCTAAAAATATAACAACTGACACCCTTGACATTTCTGTGACTCAGTCTGACGCCTTTCAAGTAAAGGTTAGTACTCCATTGGATCGTTATCTTAACCTCCTATTAAAAAACGACTACATCCCGAAAGTGTGGTTCAGTCATCCGATGCAGTTTTATCAGAACCAGTTAAACTTTGCTGTGTTTTGTGCATCAACTGGGTGTGGAGTGTCGTATGCTGATCATTTAAATCATCCTGATCCTTTGGTGAGGTCAGTGTATAGATTTCATTTTTATTACACCTTCAGACGTATTTTATCTGAACTGCAAGCACCATTACCAAATGACAAAACGTTTAATCCATTCAGCAACAGAATAGATTACAAGGCTTTTGAAAGGATCTGTAACGAATTTGATATTGACCCAAAGACAGACTTTAGACAAAAGTTGGATCTTAATCATGGTTTAGGCACTCTTTATTATTGGGGCGTGCATAGAAAGTATAACTATGATTGGAATCCTCCTTACACATCTTTCTCTTCAGGCACAACTGTTCACCTCGGGTCCATAGAGCAAGAGCATAAAACAGCATGGACAACATTTATTTTGGATACTTCTAAGGGTCTAACAAAAGCGGGAATAGAACGAATAAAACGACTCTATTTCGTACTTATGTTTGGTGTTTGCTAGGTTCGCAAGCACAAACGAGATCAAACATAATTGATCCTTCTACTGGCTTTGACGCCCAAAAACAGTATTTAGCAAATTTAGAGGATTCTATTAATTCTGCAATTGATTTGCCTTCAAGTATTAAAAGGTACCAAAATGTTTTGCAATAGCAAGATCGAAAGTAGACTTTGCTGTCGGCACTGGTTTATACATGCTGCCTTCTGACCTCAGACTTCAGATAGGAACAATAATAAACTATAATAATGAAATCCTTGTGGCTGGTAAAGAAGAGAAGGTCGGAAAAAACGACATAAATTCTAAGCCAGCAATAGCAATAAAAAAAGAAGTCCCACAATCCCCGGCCCCCCAAAACCCATCCAATCCCCAAGGCCCAAAGCCCAAAGGCCATTGAAGACCAACTTTGTTCGTGATGACCATGAATATGAAAAGACGGCACTTGTTATTGGATTAACTGCCCTAGGATTACTTGGTCTTTATCTTACTATAAGAGTAACCCAACTATTAAGACAACTAATGCCATAAGTGCTCAGCCATAAAGCCAACTACTTTACTTGCGGCAGACAAAAGCCAGCTAACGATCCCTCCTATTATACCAGGCAAAGAATCTATTGCCTTACTGGCTAATTTTTTTTAGTAAGTTTGCAAGGTGATCGAGTTGTTTTTTTATACCCATGATTTATCTGACGACGGAGTTGGTGCCTGGTGGCACTGCCCCCCACCACCGCCGCCTGTAATAGCCAACACCAGTGTACTTATTGCAAATCCTAAGGCTGTTATAACGCTCGCTAATGTGACACCTTGCTCTCTAAACAGTGTTCTTATTCGTTCTGCTAACGTTGTGTCTTCATATAAAATTCTTTGGATAGTTTCTCTTATTCTGCTCACTTGAGTTCGTAATTGTTCTCGGTTAGTAGACAGCACTTCTAGTCTTGCTGATCTCTCTTGTTCAAGATCTTTTAGTCTTTGTGTTATTCTTTCTTTAACACCAGGTCCTAAGTTGTGGTCATCAGCCTCAACTAGTTTTTCTTTTTCTCTTTTTATATGCTCATCTAGTTCACCCAGTTTTGCTAAATTGTTTGTTAATTCGCCTCTGATGCTTCTCAAAGTATGATCAAGGGCCGTTATTTCTCTCATAGGTAGCGGCGGATCGTGCATAGTTTTTAATACTGTTTCTTCTGAAAAACTGGTTTCTGCTTGTATTATTTCGTCTGCTGTTGGGCTTAAATCTTTAAGTTCCATGTTTTGTATTTGGTTATCTGTTGGGAGTTCTTTTAGTGTGTTTTGAAGTTTAGCAACTGCTTCACTGTCTAATCTTCGCGGTTTAGCAATGCCAAGGCGATTTTGATCGCTCACACTGAGCCTTTGTCTAATTGTAGTCTTTGCTAAAAAACTTTGATGGGTCTGGTTTAGATGTAAGCTGTACAGGTTGTCCTTGCTCGTTTTTAAAAATCAAATGGCCATCTTTTGTTTCAAAATCATTAGGGTCTATAAATCAGGAGGTTCTTGCCTAAACTTTCGTAAAATGATTTGACCTTACTTTCTGTTAATTCACGCCGCAATGATTGTAATGGATGTGTCAAAAGGTGTCATTTCACTCATGTCGTCTCCAGGATCAAAAACACTCATAATCTTCTCTGCCATTGTTTTTAAATAATAATTTTTATTTTTGTTTTATAAAAAAAAAAATGTCACAAGCATATGGCTCAGATTCTTGACCCGCATAGAAGACTGAAAGAGCCCTTTGGCGTGAAGGGAAATAAACAGAATATTATTGTTCCAAATAATCCATCTACTATTGATTCAGATCAAATTCTTACTGTTAAATTTCCAGACCTAGGAGCAGATGAAGTGATTGTGCCGGGATCTGCACGGCTTACTTTCAAAATAGAACTTGATTCAGCAACAGACCAAACAGGACAGTTGTACAGAATCTGGGACGGGCAATCGTTAAGAAAATTTCTATAAAACTTGAGGGGCAAGAAATATTTTCTTTACACAATGCAGACATATTTCTAATCTATTCTGATCTATGGCTAACCGATAATGAAAGGGCGATCTTGCGTTTCAAGGAATCGAAAATAACGAAGCACTAAAACACAGAATAGACGCGAAGATGCTAAAGCGGAACAAGTATGAAGCTGTAAGTTATGCTTATGGAAATCGCTTTTCATACCCTTAGATTTTGAGTTGTTAAAAGCGCATGCGCCATACTTTCAAGGAGCATTAAAAGACAGATTGTCATATGAACTAACTTTTAATGAATACAAACGTGTCATTAATCGACAGACACTGATTCCAAGTACAGCATTTTCGACATCTCGTTAGAGTTTGACATTGTTAGCAACCCTAACTTAGCAGGCTGATTGAGCAACAATATCAGTCAAAATTAGCAATATATTACGAAAGAGTGATTCATCATACTAAATATCCTAAAAGCAGGGCAGACACAATATGGAACTTTAGTTTTAGCGCCGCAGCAAGATCCCTTAAAGGTATTTTATTGCTGTGTGAAGATGAAGAACCATTCAAAAGACAAAGTGAAAAGTTTATCAATCCTAAAATAACGAAAGTACAATGTTCAATTGAGGGTAGTCCTAACCAAGTCTACGGTAGCGGGCTTAAACCTTATCATCATTTGATGAAATAAGAAAAAATTGTTTTGGAGGCGGGAGTGTAGAAATCCAACAGTAGACCTTGTGTCTAAAGATCTACACCTTCACAGTGTTAGACTGATGATATTTAACAACGAATACGGTTTATGGATTGACCTAAGGTCAACAGAGGATAATCAGTTGCATGGAGTGGGAGAACAGTTAAAGACGTAATAAACATTCAAATTGATAAAGAAAAAGAGAGTGATAAACCACTTAATGTACATTTGTTTTTAATATATGATGCGCAGCTGAATATTCAAGATAACAGATTAAAAGATATCCAATACTAAATTATTTTTATTTTAAAAAAGCATGTCTGTTACGACTTTTCCAAAAGTGCCCAAAGAAGAGATAGTAACAATTCTTTTCTGTAGACATAAAAAATTTCAGATTTAACCAA
>JAMYXO010007549.1:0-11981 GCA_033310375.1 Conus canariensis
TTATTAAAATTCTTAAAAAACTAACTTATTTTAAAAAACTTTTCAGTCTGTGTTTTTTCCACCCAAAACTATATTTTTTTTCACCCCATGTATTAGGGGGAAACCCGAGAAAAATCTTGCTGTTGTCTTCAATGGGGTTGTTTTTGTGTGTGGTGTGTGTGGGGTGTTGGTGGGTGTGGGTTGTGTGTTTGGGGTGTGTGGGTGGTGGGTGGGGGGTGTGTGTCCTTGGGTTAGGTGTGGGGTGTTGGTGTGTGTGTGTGTTTTGTTTTGGGGTGTGTTTGTGTGGTTTTGTGGGTTGTGTGTGTTGTCCTTTTTGTGGCGGGTGTGGTGTTGTTTTGTTTGTCCTTGTGTGGTGGTGGTGTGGTGTGTGTTTTGTGGTGGTGTGTGTGTGTGTGTTGTGTTGTGGGGGGTTTTTTTGGCCCGCGAGTGAGTGTGGGTCTGTCTGTTCCGTGGGGTTTCTCCCACAACGCGCGCCCATTGAACTTCCAGGGCCTTGGGGCTGAAAAAGGGGCGGGGGGGCATGTGTTTGGGGATGCATATTTTTTTATGCTTGTGCACTTTTTTAAAGCCAATGGGGTTCAAGTTTATTATATGTGAAACGCACGAACGTCTTTATTCATTCATTGCAACTGAGTTTTGGAAAAAAGTTTTTGGAAAAACCTTTGTGTTTGGTTATACACTTACAAATTGAATTTCACACCGGAACATTACTGCAGATACACCATGCTAAAGTTTCATATATAAATACACTTTTTTCATTTTAACAAACACTCTAAAAACCCTGAATCAATCCCCTGACCCTTTAATTTACACCAGCAATGACTCAGTTTAAAACAAATAAGCTGCTTCAAATTTCTTTTTCATCATAAAAATTGAGATTTGGAGGAAAAAGATGCCTTTTTGTTATTTTTTCAAAAGCCCCGCGAAAAAACCTCACAAAAAACTAACAAAAATGACCCCAAATTTTAAAAAAATGAAACCCCCCTCCAGCCCCCTTCTAGGAAAACAACCCCAAAAACCCAAATTACTAAAAGAATCTCAAAAACAAGAATACACATTTTTTGGGCAGGGAGAAAATGGGGTGCATTTTTCAAGCCCTTTTGGTTAAATGAAAACAGACCCCCTTTTAACATACAACCAATTCGAAAATTAACAGAGATGCCAACGGTTCGTACCGGGTTTCTTCATGCACATATTCCAGATTTCAGAAACTTTTTTGTTGTTTTGTCAGTGCTCTGCTTTTTTTCTCAGTTTCAGTCTTAAAAAAATACAGATTTTTTCCTACCAATCTGTAAATTTCCCTTGCATTTTAAAAAGCCAATACGTGGCCCAAGTATGGGGGTTTTTAAGGGGGCTTGGTATGAAGTAGGGAACATGTTCCAAATATTTTTGGGTTCCCCCAAAATTTAAAAAACAAAAAAAAAGCAAAAAAAGACAAGCGAGCAAAAAAAAAAAGGAAAACAAAGAAAACGTCCATTTTTTTAAACCCCTTAGGCAACCCTTTACTTGTCTACCCAAACTGACCTTTTCCCAGGCCCTGACCAACCTTAAAACTTTGGCACCGCCAGAGGCAAAAGATGTAAAGGGGGAAACCCAAAAAACTTATGGAAAAGGGCCTTTCGGGGTTTTAACATCGAATTTGTGAACGTTTTTTAAACATTCTTTTTAAAAAAAAAAGGTTTTTATTATTCTGGGGAAAATTCTAAATTTATCGTGTTTAAAAAAAAACCCAGGGACATTTTTAAAAAAATTTTTTTGTCGAAAAATTTTTTCTACCACCAAACAAAAAAATGTCTAAAAGAGCTGGGATTTTGGGGAAAATTTCCCAAAACATTCTTTCTAAAACCCCATTAAGCCCAAAAAAAATTTGAGTGCTTTATGCAGGGATGCACACCCCTGAGAAAAAAAAAGGGGACAACGATCAACCATGATGGTCATAAATACCCTTTTAACCCTTTTAACAATCTTTATTGTCAAAAACAGTATGACCCTGATTTTCCCCAAGTACCTATTTAAATTGGGGGGAACAAAATGAAAATGTAACGTTCTGCTACTATTACGAAAATTCGAATTAACTATTTTAACCCAAGTAGGGGGGGAAACCTTCCCCCTCTGGTCTGTGACCCTGTTGGTTGTCTGGCAACTGGCATGTTTCCCTTTTTTGGTCCTGCCCAAAAAAAAAACTGTGTTGAAATACTTTCAAAAAAAAATTTTCTAACTAAACACCCAAGAAAAAGACTTTAAAACACCAAATGAAAAGGAGGCATTAAACCCTAGGAAAGGAGAAAGGTCAAACGTACAAGACGTAATTTGTAAGAAAGAAAATTTTTTAAACTCTGTGAAAAAATATTTCCCAAAATCTTTTAAAATTCAAAGGCACTGAATTGTGCGAAAGAGGAAAAAAAACCCATAAAAAGTACAGCGAACCCTATAAAAAGAGAAACCCCGTAGAACTCGGGTTGAAAAGGAAAAACAAAAACCCCTAGGGGGGTAAAAAACAATACGAGGACAAAAGGAAAAATGAATGCGATAAAAAGGGAAGACCACAAAAGTAAACAAAAAAAAGACACTAGGCCCTTTGTAAAGGGGACAAAAACCAATGCAAAAAAGGCAATTCTACCTGTAAAAGGACAAAAACCCCATGGAAAAGAAATGACAAAAACCCCAAAATTAACAACAACAGTCCATATGAAAGAAACAAAAACAAAAAGGGGTTTCATTTAAAAAGCCATTTTGGAATAAAATCCATAAAAAAGGGAAAGAGCAAAAAACTTAAAACAAAAAAACCAGAATGAACAGTACCTGAATCTAAAAAGGAAAAAAAACACGAGCCCAAAAAAAAAAGAGGACGCTGCCCGTAGGGAAAAGGGGGATAACACTGCCCCTGAAAAAGAAGAGGACGCAACCCCTATAAAAGGAGTGAAAACTACCCCTGGGGAAAAAGACCCCAACCCCTAAAAAGGGGAATGAAAAACTACCCAAAGAAAAAGGAGGGGAAAAAAACTAGCCCCTTTGTGACAGAAGGGGACCCCAAAATCCTATAAAAGGAGAAAAAACAAGAGAACACTACCTCTGGAAAGAAGGGAAGAAAAAAATTTTAAAAAGGAGGAAAATTTCCCCTTTGGTGGAAAAAAGGAGGACCCCAAACCCCCTTTATGACAGGACACAACACAAAGCCCCTGTAAAAGAAGAGGATTTAAACCCCCTATGAAAGGAGAAAACCCACAACCCCCTATGAAAAAAAAGAACACAGCTCTGTGAAAGAAAGGCCCTAACCTTTTTTAAAAGGGTGGTGTGTGGTGTGGTGTGGTGTGGGGGGTGGGTTGTGGTGTGGGGGGGTGTGGTGGGGGTGTGGGGTGGTGGTGCTGGGGGGTGGTGGGGGGTTGGGGGGTTTGGGGGGGGAGGGGGTTTTGTGGGGGGGGAGGGTGGGGGTGTGGTTGGGGGGTTTTTGGTGGTTGGTGGGGGGGGTTTTTTGGGAAAATGGGGGGGGTTGTGGTGGTTTTTAGGGTTTGGGGGTTTGGGGTTTTGGTGGGGGTTGGGGGGTGGTGGGTTTTTTGGTGGGTGGGTGGGGGTGGGGTCGGGGGTTTTTTGGGGGGGAGTGGGGGTTTCCCCTGGGCCAGTTTGGCCGGGGAAATAGGGTAGGGTCAGAACAAGGCCCAGTGGGGGTTGGGGGGGTCAATCGGGCCTGAGCTGGGCTTGGCCTAAGGGGGGCCTGGGCCCAAAGGCCCCCTGGTAGGGGGTAGGGTGGGTTTTAGGGGGGGGGTTGGGGTTTGGGGAAAGGGCCCACCCTTTTGCCTTGCCCCCCTAGCCTGAGCCAGTTTGGCCCTGGGGGGCCCCGGGGAAATGTGGGGCCGTAAAACCAAGAGCAGTAAAACATTTCTTGCCCCAAATGCCCTTTTTTTCTCAGACACATGAACAATCCCCCCCAGTTTGCCGATCCCGATCCACGATACCCCCCAAACCCCAAAATGCCCAAAACAAAAATGAGCGGGACCCACCAGGAGCCGGTTGAAAAAAAGGCAGCTTAAATTCCCCCGTCAAGACCCTTGAAAAAAAAACCCAGCCCTTGAGGGAACACGAAGAAAAAAGCCTATCCCGGCAAATGCCACCCCCCCATCTTGGAAAAGGGGGGAAAGGTTTTCCCAAACAGCCGTCACCGCATTCCCGGAGTGGAGAAGAAAAAATACAGTCAGAAAACCCAAAAGGGAAAGGGGCCCGGGCCATGGAGTATATCTGAAAACCGGGACCCCCGGGAAAGGGACGGACCCATCTCTTCCAGGGGGTTCCGCCACAGAAGCAACAAAGGTTTGGGGAGCTGGAATTTTCCTCCGATACAAAGCCCGAATGAAAAAATTGAAAAGCCAACAGGAAAAAACCCCACCAATTTCCCCAGCTGAGCGAGAAGCCCCCCTGTGGGGCAGCCACAACAGCCCTTGCAAAAAACCCCAAAAGAACAACAGGGCAGGTGCTGGTGTTCTCTGACGCTCTCCTTGTCCCTCCAACCCCTCAAAAATTCCCGCTGCAAAAAAACATAACCATCTCCCCTTTCCCCCTTGTTCCCCTGAGTCCAGAGGGGGGAGAAAGTGGTGATACAATGGGTAACGGGCACACTGTGGCATAAGAGGAACAAAAAAAGCGGACATTCGGGCCAAAAAGGAGGTGCACAGAAGGAGCAGGCCAAAAAACCGGGTGCCCATACGTTTAAAATTTTAGGACATTTCATCAAGGCACAGAAAGGAATAAAAGGCGCCTCCTGCATCCCAAATCCCAACCCGGGAAGACACATACCATTTCTGGGAGACGGAACAGGTAAAGGGATTTTCCCCCCTGAGGATGGAAAACAATCGCCTGCCCCAAACCACATGTACAAAAAATTTTGGGCTTGGACAATTTGGGAGTCCCCCCTTGTGGTGGGGACCAATGACAACGGCCCAAACATCCTTCAAGCCCTTTTCCCACGTATGCAGCATCCGGGAAAAAAGTACGGCCAAAAAACGACAGCAGGGGAAAAGCCAAGCTATCCCGGGCACCCGGGGAAAAAACGGGACGGACGGCACCCTTCGTCGAGGACACCGGGCTGTCATCTAAGGGGATGGCAAACGAGGAAAAGAAGAAGATACCTCCAACCTCTTGCTCCCAAGCAGGGTCAAAAAAAGGGATAAACACCCCCTTTGCACACTGGCCCCCGGGATGCCCCAAAAAACCCCTTCAACTGCACCCATCAAAGGAAAACAACGAAGGCAGCCAGAAAACTATGTTTCCCGGGGGAACCATAAACCCTAAATGATGAATCACCAGAACAGGGAATAATGCGCAGAATGAATGGCAATGGTTAAAACCAGAGACAAAAAATTTTACTTTTTCATTTTTAGAAACGTTTTTTCTCTAGCCGGGCTTCTTTAGCCCCCCCCCTTGACCCTTTCCCCCTGCTCCCCACTTTTTTAACAATCCAACACAAACACCCAGTCACTAACAGAAAAAAAGGGAAATGCAGGGGCTTTTGGTTGAAAGATCCGTGTGGAAGAGGGGACCCTTTTGGTAACACGAATCGCGAATCGGGCCACAATCGGGGAAAAAATTTTAGTATCCTCAAACCCCAAAACATGCCAAATTTAAGGCCTATACGGGAAAGCCAGTTCCAGGGGGACCTCCAGTGTAAACCCCATGTGATTTTGACCCCAAGACAGGTTTTTTGAAAAAACAAGGGGGTTACTCAGCAGAACCGGGGGAAATTCCCAAGAACACTGAGGAAATGCAGGGCCTTTTCCTGAAAAAATTCTCTTCGGGTCCCCAACCTTTCTGAAAACCTTTGGGTTCCGCAGACAACGTCACAGAAACCGGGAGAAAGCCATGTGTCACACAGGAAGGCCAGGGGCACTCTGCTCTAAAAAAACTACAGCTCTGACCCCTCCAGGGCCCCAACCCCCTGTTTAAAACTTCCCCACGCCGGAGCCGGTAAAAGCTGATCCAAACCGAAAAATGGATTCATGGTAAGGCCAGCCCCGATCCTTTTAAAACCTTTTTTTCCAAAATTTACGCAACCCCAAAAAATTTTTACCCCACACAGGTTCAACCCCCAAAAGCATCCTGGGGACCCCTTTCAAATCCCTTTCCCCGGGCTAAATGATGCGCTGGAACGGGCCCCCCTCAACCCCTAACACCCCCCCCCCCCCCCCCAAAATACTAAAGCCTAACCAAAACCACCATTTTGCACTAGACCCCTGTCCTAAACAAACCCCCCATCCAAGGGGACAAGCCCCCCCTGGGAGTCGAAGTTTCTGAAAAAAGCCCTTTTGCCCGTATCCCCCAAAAAGAGAAGTAGTCAAAGAAGGCACCGACAAATGGGGTTCCGGGTTACAGAAGACCCCCACCAAAACCCGACCGAATGTGAAGGGAACAGAATGTGCGATCGCGCAAAACGTGGCAAAACAAAATGAAAAACCCCACTCTTCACGCCCTCAAAAGAAAGCGACCCCTGCCAGAAAAACCCCTTTAAGACTTCCCACAGACCCCGGTACAAAGCAAAACCCGGGGGCCCAAGGGATTTGGGCAATAAAACACCCTAGGTCTGAACGATTTGGGCACGCATATTTTTAGTTCAGACCTCAAAACCCCACCGGGCCCAAAAAGGCCCTTTGTGTTAAAAAAAACCCCAGTCCCCCCTTGTGAAAAACCCCGGTTTAGTCTAATTAAAAAGGGCTGGGAAAAAAAATTTGGGGCAGAACCCAAAGCCAACCCCGGTTTTAAAAAATCCCCCTGTACCGAAAAAGGCCCGGGGGAGTTTTTAAAACCCCCCCAGGATAACCCAGATTATGATCCGGTTTCTAACCCCTGAACTATTCCAACCCCCTGGTTTTGGTGTGGTGTTGTGTTGTTTTGTTTTTGGTTTTGGTGTGGTGTGGGGTAAATTGATTTTTGGTGGGTGGGGTGGGGTGGCGTTTTTTTATGAGGATGTGGGGTTTGGGGGGTTGGGGAAAGTTGGGGGTGTGGGGTTTTGTAAATTGGGGGTGGGGGTGGGGAGTGGTTTTGGGTGGTGCATTGGGGTGGTTTCATTTTGGGGGTGGTTTTGGTGGGGTTTTTATTGTGTGGGTTATGTGGGTTTTTTGTGGGTTTTGTGCGTGTTTTGGGTTTTAGTGGGAAAGGGGGTAGTGATGTGTTGTGGTGGGGGGGTGGGTGGGGGGGTGGGGGGGTGCGTGTTGTTTGGGGGGGTGTAAAAGGGGGTGGGTTGTGTTGTGGGGGGGAAAAGAAGAGGGCCCCTGAATCCTTTTAAAAAGAAGAAAACAAAAAAAATGTGGAAAAAAGAAAAGGGACTAAGTACTGGGGGAGTTGGGGCATAAAGCCCGGGAAAGAAGGGATGGGGCCCTGGGAAAGGGCAAACACAAAGCCCGGTAAAAAAAAACCAAATTAAAACCCCGGGAAAAAAAAACTCGTGATCTTTTTGGACAAAAGAACCCTGGGGGAAAAAAGGTGGCACTTAATCCTAAAAGAAGAAGACCTAATACTTCCCGAGAAAGAAGACCCAAAAAATGGAAAAGAAAAAGCAGGAAAGAATCCCCTGAAAAACTAAAAAGGGTTTGGAAAGGTACACCCAATTAAAAAAAGACGAGCATCAGCTTTTGGGAAAAAAATGGGACACTAGTTCCTGAAAAAAAGAACAAAACATTGTGGAATCAAGGGAAAAAACAAACCCTGAATTTAAAAAGACTAACAACTGAGAACAAAAAATTTTAGTACCGCAGAAAAGGGATTTTAAACTTTTGAGGGGTAGGGAAAATTTACCCCCTGTAAAAAACAACATTTTTTTGGGAAAGGGGTTTCTAAATCTGGGAAAAAAGACCACAAAAATCACAAAGGGAAAAACTAAACTCATGAAAAGCACACATAACTATGAAAGAAAGGACAGCTACACTGGGAAAAAGTGTAAAGACCCAGAGAAAAACAACAAGGGAAAAAAATCCCAAAAAACCAAAACTCCCCAAATTTTTTTGTGGTTGGCCGCAACCACCCAGTTTTTCCCGTGACCTGGAAATTTCCCTTGTCCGTGCCCCGTTGAAAGTAGCAGTGCCTTTTCCCCCGTCAATACATAATTTATATCTT
The DNA here is from genome assembly GCA_033310375.1 of Conus canariensis. Lineage (NCBI taxonomy): Eukaryota > Metazoa > Mollusca > Gastropoda > Neogastropoda > Conidae > Conus > Conus canariensis. The sequence continues at coordinate 8,098 of JAMYXO010007549.1, forward strand.
TAGTTAAGATCTTATTCCATCTGCAAAAAAAATCTGATTCATTCAATTTTATAAAAACAACTTAGTTTCAGGAAAAAAATTTCAGTTTGTGCTTTTTCCACCGTTTTATTTTGTTCAGCCAGTGTATTATGGGGGGGCCGGGGTTAAAAACTTGCTGTTGTCTCAAATTTTGTGTGTGTGGGTGGGGTGTGTTTTGTGTGTGTGTGTGTGTTTTTGTGTGTTGGTGTGGGGGTTCCTTTTTGGGGCCGGGGGGTTTTTGTGGGGGGTTGTGAGGGGGGGGGGGGGTGTTGTGTGTTTTTCCCCCCTTTTTTGGTTTTTTACTTTTTGTTGTGTGTTTTTGGGGGTGGGGGTGGGGGTGGTGTGTGTGTGTGTGGTGTTGGGGTGTGTGTGTGTGGTGGTGGTGTGTGGTGTTTGTCCCGGTGGGGGGGTTTTCCCGGGGTTCACACGCGCCCATAAAGCCCCATCCTGTCTGAGGGGCCTTTTAAATTTTACTGCGGGGAAAGTGCTTGGTTTCATATTTTGTGTATGCTTGTGCACGTTAAAGCCAATGGGCGGTTTAAGTATATTATATGTGCCCACGAATGTCAATTCCCTTATTCCCAAAATGAGCTTTGCAAAAAAGGTTTACGTTCAAAACCCTTTTTGTTTTTGGTTAATTAACACTTAAAATATGAAACACACCGAACAAATTTCTGCAGATACATCCCTGCGTTTAGCTCTTTTATAAATACACTTTTTTATTTAACAAAAAAACTCTAAAAACTGAATTTAATGCCCCCGTCATTGTAATTTACACCAGCAAAAGACTCAAAATAAAACAAATAAGTGTTCAAATTTCTTTTTAAACAAATAATTTCAATTTTGGGGTAAAAATGCGTGTTGTTATTCTTCACAGCTCCGCTGAAAGACCTCACAGAACAAAAAGACTGGGCACCACTGTTATAAAGGCACAACCCCCCCCCAAACCCCCCCTTTAGGGAAAAAAAGCTCCACTCCCAAATTTCTAAAAAAAGTCTCCCAAAAAAAGATCACACATATTAGCAGGGAAAAAAATGGGGTTTTCAGTTCAAAACTCCCCTTTTTGGTTTTGAAAACAGCCATCCTTTTCATACACCAATTCCAAAATTTAAAAGAGATGCCCAAATGGATCGTAGGGGGGGGGGGGGTGGGGGGGGGGGGGGGGGGGGGGGGGGGGGGGGGGGGGGGGGGGGGGGGGGGTTGGGGGTGGGGGGGTGGGGTTGTTTTTGGGGGGGGGGGGGGGGGTGTGGGGGTGGGGGGATGGGGGGTTGTTGGGGTGTTTGGGGGGGTTTTTGTGGGGGGGGGGGGGGGGGGGGGGGTTTTTGGGGGTTTTGGTTTTTTGGGGGGGTGGGGGGTTGGGGGGGGGGGGGGGGGGGTTTTGTTTTTTGGGGGTGGTGGTTTTTGGGGGGTGGGGGGTTGGTGGGTTTTTGGGGGGGGGGGGGGGTGGGGGGGGGGGGGTTGGGGTGGGGGTTTTGGGGGGTTTTGGGGTGGGTTTGGGGATTTTTTGGGGGGGGGGGGGGGGGGGGGGGGGGTTGGGGGGGGGGGGGGGGGGGGGGGGGGTTGGGGGGGGGGGGGGGGGGGTTTTGGGGGGTTTTGGGGGTTTTTTGGGTTTTTGGGGGGGGGGGGGGGGGGGGGGGGGGGGGGGGGGGGGGGGGGGGGGGGGGGGGGGGGGTGGGGGGGGCCTTTTTTTTTGGGGGGGGGGGGGGTGGGGGGGGGGTTTGGGAATTTGGTTTTGGGGGGGGGGGGGGGGGGGGGGGGGGGGGACATCTATTATGTACGTATTTCTCTAGCCAGGTTTCTTTAGTACCCCCTGCCCCTTCTCTGCTCCCCACTATTCAACTAATCCACACAACATCCAGTCACTAACCGAACTAAAGGCATGCAGTGGCGTTGTTGAAAGATCCGTGTGGAAGAGAGACCCGATTGGTAACACGAATCGCGAATCGGCCACGAATCAGGGCGAAATTTAGACATCCTCGAGAGGAAACACGAGCAACGTTAAGGCCTATACTGAAGCCAGTTCCACGGGACCAGTGTGAACTCCATGCTGATATGACCGCCAAGACAGGTTCTCTCAAAACAAGGGGTACTCAGACAGTACCAGGGGATCCCAAGATACACTGCAGGAAATGCATGCCTTTCCTGAAGCATCTCGTCTGGTACTACGTTCTGTACCTTTGGTCCGCAGACAACTGTCACAGAAACCAGAGCAGCCATGTGTCACACAGGAAGGCCAGTGGCACTCTGCCTATGAACTACAGCTCTGACACCTCCAGGGTCCCCACACCCTGATAGCCCCACGCGCTGGAGCCTGCATGTCAAGCGATGCCACCGCAAAATGGATCTCATGGAAAGGGCCATTCCGATCCATTCAGACCGTTTATCAAAATACTCCGCCAGAAATTTCTCTGATTTTCCCGACTACGCGCGCAAAGTTTCTATCCACGCAGAAGTTCAACACGCAGCATCCTGCACATCTTCAGTCTTGCCGGGAAACTAAATGATGCGCTGGAACGGGCCTCCCTCTAACCTCTACCCCCCCACCCCCAAAGCTACTAAACCTAGCCAAACCCACCATTCTGCACCAGACCCTGTCCTAACAACCCCCATCCAAGGTGCCCAAACCACCGGGGAGTCGAAGTTTCTGAACGCCTTCTGCTGTATCCCATAGAGAAATGTAGTCAAAGAAGGCACCGTACACTGTGGTTCCTGCTTGCAGAAGATCCCCCCCCGATCCATGACAGACGTGAGGCAACAGAAGTGCAGATCTGCGCAAAACTGGCATGACAAAATGAAAACCACCTCTTCACGCATCAAATGGAAGCGACCACTGCCAGAGAGCCTCTTCAAGACTTCCCACAGACCTCGGTACAAGCACCAAGGCGAAGTGCTGGACAATAAAACACCCTAGGTCTGAACGTTGGACACGCATATTTCAGTTTCAGACCCAACACAACCGGCCAAACAGGCCTTATGGGAAAATACCAGTCCCCACTCTTGTGAACTCGGTTAATCTCATTCAAAAGACTGTAAAGAATGCAGTCAGAACCAATGCCGACTCCGAGTGAAAAATCCCCCTGTACCGAAACGGCCCGGCGGAGATTTTAACCACCCCAGGATCACCAAAATTATGAGTCCGGCGCTCTACCGCTGAGCTATTCCGACCCCCTGGTAAAGGTGTGGTGTGGTGTAATGTCATGTTTTGGTTTGGGGTGGGATGGGGTGGCGTGTATGAGGATGTGGTGTGTTTGGGGTTGGGAATGTGTGGTGTGGGGGTTGTGCTGTGGATGGTGTGGGGTGGGTGTTTGGTGCATTGTGTTGGGGCATTGTGTTGTGGTGTGGTGTGTGTTATTGTGTTTGGGGATGTGTGTGTTTTTGTGTGGTGTGTGTCGTGTTTTGTGATGTAGTGGAAGTGTGAGTGATTGTTGTGGTGTGTAAAGGTGTGGTGAGGGTGTGGTGGGGGTGCTGTGTTTTGCGGGGTGTAATGGGGGTGGGCTGTGTTGTGGTGGGGAAAAGAAGAGGGGACTGAATCCTTAAAACGAAGAAAGACTAAACACTGTGGAATAAAGAAGGCACAAGTACGCGGTCGTTGTGGGCCTAAAGCCTGGGAAAGAAGGCATGGACCCTGGAAAGGACAAAAACACTAAAGCCTGGTAAAAGAAAAACGCACTAAACCCAGGAAAAAAGACCGTGATCTTAGGACAAAAAACCCTGGGAAAGAAGGTGGGACTAATCCTAGGAAAGAAGAAGACAACTTCACTCGGAAAGGGACCCAGCCCCGTGGACACACCAAGGAAAGGGACCACGCCCGGGGGCGCACTCGGGGAAAAGGGGGCCCCAGCCCGAACACACCGAACGGGGCCCCA
>JAMYXO010007550.1:0-7500 GCA_033310375.1 Conus canariensis
GAGTTTGTGCTGATGATCGGTGTGTACAATTCATTTCCACGGCGTCATCATAATAGTTTCGTCTGCACGTTTCCCCTTCCCCATCCCCCTTCCCTCCTACTCCCCCCTTCCCCTCCGCATTTTATGTGAATGTTGTATCTCTCACCTTTGTTGTTGTTGTTTTGGTGTTGTTGTTGTTGTTGTTTGTTCGTCAGATAACTAGTCACTTTCTCTTTCTAGTTTCTTGCTGATGATAATCATGTTCATGATGTCGTAGTTTTTTTCTGTTTCGGCCGTCTATTCCCCCCATTTCTCCTCCTCCACCTCCATCCTTTCATCTTCCTCGAGTTTTATGTTTCTTCTAATTTTTCATCTCTTTTTCCGTTATCATCTGTCGTCAGTGAGTTTTATGTTTCTTCTAAGTTTTCATCTCTTTTTCCGTTATCATCTGTCGTCAGTGAGTTTTATGTTTCTTCTAAGTTTTCATCTCTTTTTCCGTTATCATCTGTCGTGAGTGAGTTTTATGTTTCTTCTAATTTTTCATCTCTTTTTCCGTTATCATTTGTCGTCAGTGAGTTTTATGTTTCTTCTAATTTTTCATCTCATTTTCCGTTATCATCTGTCGTGAGTGAGTTTTATGTTTCTTCTAATTTTTCATCTCATTTTCCGTTATCATCTGTCGTCAGTGAGTTTTATGTTTCTTCTAATTTTTCACCTCTTTTTCCGTTATCATCTGTCGTCAGTGAGTTTTATGTTTCTTCTAATTTTTCATCTCTTTTTCCGTTATCATCTGTTGTGAGTTTTCTCTCTCGTACTCCTGACTGCCTAGTTTGTGTTGCGAGAACAATTGTGACGTCAGGCAGCAAACTACAACGCACATGATGTGGTGATAATGTCTTCATTCATGTGATAGCAACAGCAATTGTGACGTCAGGCAGCAAACATACAACACACATGATGTGGTGATAATGTCTTCATTCATGTGATAGCAACAGCAATTGTGACGTCAGGCAGCAAACATACAACACACATGATGTGGTGATAATGTCTTCATTCATGTCATAGCAACAGCAACGCTGGAAATATCTCAGCTGTAATACTTTCTTGTTATGTACGTGTTACATGTGTGTGTAACCATTACGAGGCACGAGCGCGCGCATATGCACTTACGAACGTATACTAGCATGACACATATGACCTCATGCTGGCGTATACGCCCACATGCATGCATGTTCAAACTGTTCTCTCTCTCTCTCTCTCTCTCTCTCTCTCCTCTCTCTCTCTCTCTCTCTCTCTCCTCTCTCTCTCTCTGTGCGTGTGTACGTGTATGTATATGTGTTTGCGCGTCCGTGCACTCGCATGTGTCTGTATAGATGCATGTGTGCATACGTGTGTGTGTGTGTGTGTGTGCGTGCGTGCGTGCGTGCGTGCGTGCGTGCGTGCGTGCGTGCGTGTGTGTGTGTGTGTGTGTGTTTGTGTGTGAGTGTGGTGTATGTATATGTGTGTGCTGGGATGTGTTTATGTGTATGTGTATTCACATGCGTTTGTGTTTGTGTTTGCGTGTGTGTATCTACATCAGTAGATTTCAGTGGAGGTAAGGAATTACACTGCTAGAGTGTCTGTAGCACAAAGCAGGTTTCTGTTCCTTTGCATAAACACGCGCGCGCGCACACACACACACACACACACACACACACGCGCGCGCGCGCGCGCGCGCGCGCGCGCGCGCAAAACACAGCCTGCAAAAGCCCATACGAGCACACAGATTTATAAAGCGCGCTACCGTATGCGCACTCAACACCACACAACTGTCATCTAATGCACACAGATCCTAGCTCTACACACTATCCGTCTCTAGTCTGTGATCACGTCATTCTATACTGAACTCATCACGTATACTTTTCTGAATCACTGTCTTAGATCACTGCTCATACTGACCACCTTAACATCACTGTCATTCTATACTGACCACCACAATCACTGTCATTCTATACTGACCACCTTAGATCACTGTCATTCTATACTGACCACCTTACATCACTGTCATTCTATACTGACCACCACTGATCAGCCTATCACTGACCACTTACATCACTTCATTCATACTGACCACCACAGATCACTGTCATTCTATACTGACCACCTTAGATCACTGTCATTCTATACTGACCATACATCACTGTATCATACTGACACCTAGTCACTGTCATATACTGACCACTACACACCTCATCTAATGATCACCTTAGATCCTGTCATTCTATACTGACCACCTTACATCACCGTCATTCTATACTGACCACCTTAGATTACCGTCATTCTATACTGACCACCTAGATCACTGTCATTCTTACTGACCACCTTAGATCACCGTCATTCTATCTGACCACCTTACATTACCGTCATTCTATACTGACCACCTTACATCGCCGTCATTGGGAGCCGGAATAGCTCAGTTGGTAGAGCGCCTGACTCGTAATCTTGGTGATCACGGGGTTGCGGGTTCGAATCTCTGCCGGGGCGTTTCGGTACAGGGGGATTTTTCCCTCGGAGTTAACATTAGTTCCGACTCCATTTCCCATACAGTCCTTCGAATGAGACTATAAACCGAGGTTCCGTGTGTGAACGCACGCATAATATCTTGCACACACGTAAAATCCCATCACCAACTTTCGGAAGAGTAGGCCAGTTTGGCCGTTGGTATGGATGACACGTTACACACAGCATGCACCCTGCGTAAGAAATGGAAAAAAAGAATGAAGGAAGTAAAGAAACTGAGTGAACGATATTGACTGGATGACACGGGAAACGACTGAATGAAGCGCCAGCTGGCAGCTCTTCATCGGCACTACCCAGGTAGGCAGCCCGTTGTGTAAACGAGTGTTGATGAATAAGTGCAAATGGTGGATGTAAGCGCATTGAGTTGTGTAACAAGAAATGCGCTATATAAGTATTATACATTATTATTATTATTATTATTATTATTATTATAACTGACCATCATAGATCACCGTCATTCTATACTGACCATCATAGATCACCGTCATTCTATACTGACCACCTTAGATCACCGTCATTCTATACTGACCACCTTAGATCACTGTCATTCTATACTGACCACCTTGCATCATCGTCATTCTATACTGACCACCTTAGATCACTGTCATTGTATACTGACCACCTTACGTCATCGTCATTCTATACTGACCACCTTAGATCACTGTCATTCTATACTGACCACCTTGCATCATCGTCATTCTATACTGACCACCTTAGATCACTGTCATTGTATACTGACCACCTTACGTCATCGTCATTCTATACTGACCACCTTAGATCCATTCTTCGCTGCCCCCGTTACCCAGTATCTCTCGTCGTCGTCGTCGTCGTCGTCTTCTCTCTCTCTCTCTCTCCTCTCTCTCTCTCTCTTCTCTCTCACTCTCTCTCTCTCTCTCTCTCTCTCTCTCTCTGTAAAAAAGCTATCATCAGCTTCTGCATTCTACCCTCAATAAAATCATTCGTAAACGTATTCGTATCCCTCCCTCCCTCCTCTCATTCTCTCTCTCTCTCTCTCTCTCTCTCTCTCTCTCTCTCTCTCTCTCGCTCTCTCTCGCTCTCTCTCGCTCTCTCTCTCTCTCTGTTTCTCTCTCTCTCTCTCTCTCTCTCTCTCTCTCTCTCTCTTTCTCTTTCCCTCTCTCTCACCCTCTTTCCCTTTCTCTTTCTGTGTGTGTGTGTGTGTGTGTGTGTGTGTGTGTGTGAGGAGAGAGAAGAGAGAGAGAGAGAGAGATATATATATATATATATTGATTTGTATCATGTTGAAAGAGGCATTATTTGTCACTGTTTACGTTATCACACTTTGAATTTATGTTACGTAACCTCGAGCACTCTCACCTGCTAAGTTATTCGAACTGTACACCTCACTGAATTCAGATGGATACAACATAGTTTTTGCTAGGGTTCCCAGCCATGTAGGCATTCAAGGCAACGAAATGGTTGATCAACTTGCCAAGATTGCCACAAAGAAAGGGTTGAGCAGACTGTCTATCCCTCACACTGATCTGAAACCCAAAGCCCAGACTGATGTCAGAGACCTCTGGCAAGAGGGATGGGACTCGCAGATGGATAACAAACTGTTTGAAATCCGTCCCAACCTAAAAGCGTTTTTACCATGTTCCTGAGGCGGCTGTAAAGAAGAAACAGTTTTATGCCGTTTGCATACAAGCCATTCGTTTTGCACCCATTCTTGTCTTTTAACAGGTGAAGAAATCCGTGGTGCGTTCCATGTCATGTATACTCACTGTGAAGGATATCCTTTTAGAGTGTTGGGACTTGCACGATGTGAGATATAAACACTATATAGCAGACTCCATGAAAACCTTGTTCAGAGATGTCCCACCTGATGTGATCTTTGAATATCTGAGAGAGATTAACATTTTCCAGATGATCTAAGATTTTACGAAGGAAAGATCGTTAACACAATCTACTGTGTGTTTTGTGTTTTGGGAAGATATGTTTTAAAGAGTTGTGTGAATGATGCTTTTTTTTCAATGACTTGAGAGTTATTTTCAACGTGGTAACAGCCCTCATATGGACCTTTGCGATCGGCGGGGCTATAAGCAGCATTACCATTGCAATTGTTATAAACAGAGGTTTTTTGTTTTGTTTTTTACACTTACAGACATAATTGTGTTAAACCTTGAATTTTAGGATTCAGATTTAATTGAAATATAGGTGAGAAAAAGAAAAGCATGCTGTTTGATAGAAACTTGATTATTTTTATGATTTAGAAACAAATGGCTGTCCTATAGTGAACAATACGCAATGTAAATAACATAGTACATTTATTCCATTGGTACGCTGTAACCGAGTTCTCATTCTTTGACATGATGCCCTGTTACACTAATGACGTCAATTGCACATATCTTCCACTGATACATCTCAATACTTTTGCCCTTAATGAAATACGTCAATTGCACATAATTATCTTCCACTGAAACATCTCAATAGTTTGCCTTTAATGAAATACGTCAATTGCACATATCTTCCACTGAAACATCTCAATACTTTTGCCTTTAATGAAATACGTCAATTGCACATATCTTCCACTGAAACATCTCAATACTTTTGCCTTTAATGAAATACGTCAATTGCACATATCTTCCACTGAAACATCTCAATACTTTTGCCTTTAATGAAATACGTCAATTCACATATCTTCCACTGAAACATTCAATACTTTTGCCCTTATGAAATACGTCCTGTTCAGAAAAGAAACAATGATTACACAAGCTACTGAAAAGATTAATCAACACAATTATCGACTTGCACTGTCTTTTCTTTTTATGTACATTAATCAACAACAATTAGCGACTTGCACTGTCTTTTCTTTTTCTGTACATTAATCAACACAATTAGCGACTTGTACTGTCTTTTCTTTTTATGTACATTAATCAACACAATTAGCGACTTGTACTGTCTTTTCTTTTTGTGTACATTAATCAACAACAATTAGCGACTTGCACTGTCTTTTCTTTTTCTGTACATTAATCAACAACATTTAGCAACTTGTATGTCTTTTCTTTTTGTGTACATTAATCAACAATAATTAGCGATTTGTACTGTCTTTTCTTTTTGTGTACATTAATCAACAATAATTAGCGACTTGTACTGTCTTGTCTTTTTGTGTACATTAATCAACAATAATTAGCGACTTGACGTCTTTCTTTTGTGTACATTAATCAAAAATAATTAGCGACTTGTACTGTCTTGTCTTTTCGTGTACTTTCTCCATTCTCCTCTCCCACGTTGTTTAGATCGTTTTCTCAGCGCATGGTAAATGTTTCCGAGTTACTATATATATATATTATATATATATATATATATATATATATATATATATATATATATACCAACCTCTGCGCCACCTCAGAGGCAGTGCACCCACGCCGCTCATTCCGACACCCTGTCCACAGCCACAGCCCGGTCGGCCCCGTCGCAGCTCCAGCACCGGCAATCCACAGGGAGCAGTCAATGTCAAGTCGTCAAGAGGCAACCCACCGGAGGAGACACTGCACTGCTGCCGAGTCACTTTGGTGGTGTTCAGTGGCGCCTGTTCTGATCTAACATACGCAGGACACGACCTACTAAGCCCCCTACTGACGACAATAATTGCTTAGTCGAGGAGCCGGCGTGAGTGAGCTCGTCCTCCGGAGGGCGCCACCACGTCCGTCCAACGACAGCCCCCATGGACTCGCCGATACCGGCGACCCCGACGGAACCAAACCAAGGTCATAGACGTGGAGAGGACATCGAAACTGAGGTCACCATGAGAGCAGGGCATGAAGGGCCGCAGAATCTGAGACATTTTTTTTTATGCTGATCAATGAGAATGAGGATGATTAAGACGATGCTACGGATTTCCATTTCGGTCTGAGACTACATGACAGGGCTATACTCTACGTTTCCTTTCATAATATATCCCGGCGTCAACCAGGCCCGAGAGATAAGGCACCTGCAGTGTTGGTCAGGAAATTTGAGAAACACTCTCAGAAACGCATCCATTAAGTGGATGAAACTCGACTGTGTGGTCCCAGTCTTCCCAACTGAGTCCGCAGCAAACTCAACTCTGGGTATGAGCCGGTCGGGGCAGAAAAACCCACATGACTCTGATGGGATTCGAACCCACGACCTCCCAACCGGAAGTCCACGACGCTAACCACTTCGCCACGGCGGCTGGTCCGATTTATAAACATTAAACATTCTTGCAATCTCATAAGACTGGTTCTCTATATAATTTCGAAAATGATTGATACCTCTGCTAATTAGTTCAACTCGTCACATATTGTATATATAAGAATATTTTATATGATTTTGACGCCTCTTCCTGAACGCTGTACGTACATTCACTTAATGTGTCATGGTATTGATAATGTGAAATGTGTTTGAGGTGAAAACAGAACCTTCTTTGTAAGGAACAAAATTGTTCTTGTAAATTTGTAAATAGAAACCAGATGCGTTTGACTAGCGGTAAGGGCCCAGACTCTGAGTGAACACTGTGTATTATAAAGTATCAGATATTACAAGCATAAGCCTCCATGAAAGATTGAAGAAAAAAAAAAGGGGGGGGGGGGAGGGGCTGCTAAACTAACCATATTTTGGGCCTTGGCCTGTGGTCACAGTACAAAAACGGAATGGGGAGGAGATGGTGGGACATAAAACCAATGAGCAAATCAGCTGATTTTAGAGGCTGAGGAGAGAGAGAGAGAGAGAGAGAGAGAGAGAGAGAGAGAGACAGAGAGAGACAGAGAGAGACAGAGAGACAGAGAGAAGACAGAGAGAGAGACAGAGGAGAGACAAAGAACAGCAGAGATGAGCAAATCAGCTGTTTGAGGTTAGAGAGAGAGAGAAGAGAGAGAGAGAGGCAGACAGACAGACAACAGGACGAATGAGCAAATCAGCTGATTTTAGAGGCTTAGAGGAAAAGAAGAGAGAAGAGAGACAGAGAGAGAGAGGAGAGAG
>JAMYXO010007551.1:0-2500 GCA_033310375.1 Conus canariensis
TGAAAGGTTACTTTTTTCTTATTCGTTATGTGCATTGATAGGTAAGTATTTACAATAATAATTAATTTTGGTCGATTGTTTATTGATCCATTTATACCTTGTTCTTTTTGTCTGCGCATTGATGGGTAAATATTTACAATAATAATTAATTCTGGTTGATTGTTTATTGATACATTTATACCTTGTTCTTTTTGTCATTATAATGAGTGCATGACATATGTCTAAAGTTTGAAAGGCCGGAGCGCTTCCGTGTTAATATGTGGGTTAGAATTCTTCATCCGTGCATTCTTTATTCTATCTGACTTTGCCTCCCCCTTACTCCATTGTAGTAGAGACATTCCAGCTTCTTAAACAATTGTGACAAAGTACAGGAAAACCAGGCGAAAGTTCAAAATCATTATTTTAACATTTTTATGACCCCGGAGTTTGTGCAGTGACGGTGTTTTTTGTTGTGTAAGTAGCTCTGTGTGTGTGTATGCTTGTTTGCAGCTTAACACCATGAAGGAGTAAAGATAGGAAGAGGAAACTTGGTGGGCATGTAGGTTATGTATTGAGGATGTGCCGTTTGGGTTCAAGGTCATGACCTTGACATATTCATGACCTTGAAAACTGAAAATCATGAAGGAGGTAGCCAATGCGGGTGACGCTCAAATTAATGCTACATTCGGACACCACAGTTCTAGCTACATTATTTGAAAGTTTGAAGTTTTACAGACTGAAAAGCTCTAAACAGAAATGATTTGTCTGTATAGTCTTTGCTTCATTTTGTTTTAATTTGACAAGATACACAGAATCAAGTATAATCAATTTATCTCTTTCTGTTCATTGCTAAGAATGTTTCTCATCGACTTTAGCCAGGTTTTCCCATACTATGTGACATTTAATGTTGTCAATTTGAACTGTAAGCGACTTGTTTTACCTTTAGACCAGTCGCTGCTTACGCGCATTTTTCCTGTGCTGGCAGCTGCGGCCATGATTGTGGGTGCAGGTTGGATATTCCCTTTGGCGATTGCAGTGCAAATTGAGTGAATCACCCAGTTTTTGTATGGTTTTGCCCTAGTTTGCATACAGATCGCTGATCTGATTGACTGGTCTGCAGTCATGAATGTGGCCTCTGGGGACTGGTGATGTTGAATGTTCATTGTGACTGTATCAATGGAAAAATTGTTAATTAAGGTGGATTACATGTTGAAGTCGATATGCACAATGCCAAGAAGTTTTTCACTAGTGTCAATGCTTAATTTCGGCAACACCCATTGTGTTGTATTTTCTCAGATTGACTTCAGACGCTCGCATCAGTGCCTTGAATTGGGAATTATGGTTCATGAAAGTTTTTCTCTTTTTTTTTTTTTTCTTTTTCTGTGTATTTGCACTTGTGAACTAATTATTATTATTGCCCTCTGTTCATTTCTCTTTAAGAATGACTGCTAATTTTTTGTTTATTTTGTCAATGATTGACCTGTTATAGATTTGTTTAGAAATTTCAAATATTTTTATTAAAATATCTTGTGAAGATAAAGGATGAATAGGTTAGGTTTAAATAATTGTGTAATTATTCAAATATAATTCTTTCAGCATATATATATATATATAGAGAGAGAGAGAGAGAGAGAGAGAGAGAGAGAGAAGATGCTTTTAGTTAAATGTCTTTACATGTCTCTGGTGAAATCTTACATTTACATTAATGTCTATCAGCAAAAAGGCCGGTGAGTTTTGAAAGTAAAATTCTTGTTCTGGTCATCGTTATGTGAAAGAGTGATTGTTAAGTATTTGAATGCTATCTTGTGTATACAGACTCCTTAACAAAAATCATGGACCACTTTTTCAGGAGCACATCACACACAAAAAAGCATTAAACAAGGATTAATGAAAGAAATGATTTTAGATTTTGAAAAGATGCAGTTGGAAATCAACAAAATCTTCAAACTAAAGAAAAAGCATAAGAAACTTCACTAATTCATAAAAGGGTCAGTGACTTTTGTTGACGAGTGTATTTGTCATCCCAAATGCTGAAGCACTTGAACACTATGTACAGATGCACAAGATAGGGATGAGAACATTACAAATGTGATTGTTGTCTATTACCCCGCGGGTGTGTCCCGTCTGAGCCTGGACTCTTTCCCCAACCCTTAGACCATTGGCAGTGGGCTGGGTGCTAGTCTTTCAGATCAGACGAAAAAACTGAGGTCCCTGTGCAGCATGCGTTTTAGCGCACGTAAAAAAATCCCACAGCAACAAGGAAGTTGACCCTGGCAAAATTATTTGGAAAACTTCACTTTCGTAGGAAAACAACTATACAGACATGCATAAACACCCAACAAAGTTGGAGTAAAACTGACAATACTCTCAAGTATAGTATGGGTGGCCCAACAGGGTAAAACGAGTTCACAAGCTACCAGATACTAGAACACGAAAAAAAAAAAAAAAAAAAAACCCGCCACATAGGCAGCCACACTCCAACTTTGGGTGAAAAGACATTGGTTGCTGATTGTTGTCAACT
>JAMYXO010007551.1:10000-11974 GCA_033310375.1 Conus canariensis
ATATTCGTAAAGGCTGACAAAACGAGCAATTTTTACAAAATGGAACCAAACGAATACTCTCAACTCTTAAACAAAAACATCCAGAAAAACTACAAGAAAGCTGATAAAACTACACATAGCAACATCCGCAAAAAAGAAAAAGAGCTTGCACATCGCATGGAGTTAAGTGATAGGGTAGAGACAACAGCAACAAAGGAGGCCTTCATAACACTTAAAGACCACAAGCCTAACTTCCAAAACAACCCAACATGTAGACTAATAAACCCATCTAAATCCGAACTGGGCAAAATAAGCAAGAGAATTTTGGAAAAGGCTATAGAAGATATAAAATCAAACACCGAATACAACCTTTGGAAAAACAGCTATGAAGTCATACAATGGTTTAAGAAACTCAACAAACAGAGAAATACAATGTTCATTACATTTGACATAGTAGACTTCTATCCATCCATAGATGAAGAACTACTCAACAAAGCTTTGAAATTTGCCAACAAATACACAAATATAACAGAGTCAGAAATGGAGATTATTTTCCACACCAAAAAAACCTTACTCCATAGCAGAAATGAAACTTGGATTAAAAAAACGAGCAAAAACTCCACATTTGATGTAACCATGGGATCGTATGATGGTGCCGAAACATGTGAACTAGTCGGACTATTCATGCTATCCAACATCCAAAAACAACTTGGAAAACAGGCCGGTTTATACAGAGATGACGGCCTCGCTGCATTAAACAATAATCCAAGAACCATTGAAAACAAGAAAAAAGAATTATGTAAAATCTTTAAAAACCACAACTTAAAAATCACAATAGAAGCAAACAAAAAAGTAGTGAATTACCTAGACATAACATTAGACCTCAATGACCATGTGTACAAACCATACAAAAAACCCAATGACATACCAGTCTACGTAAACACCAAAAGCAACCACCCACCATCTATACTAAAAACAATACCCAATGGTATAAACAAGAGACTATCCAACCTGTCATGCAATGAAAACGCATTCAATGATGCAGCAACAGAATATCAAGAAGCATTACAAAAAAGTGGTTACAATTACAAACTACAATACAGTCCAGACAACAACACGAACAGAATTAAGAAAAATAGGAAAAGAAAGATCATATGGTACAACCCACCATACGATGGACAAGTAAAAACAAATGTAGGAAAAGAATTCTTTAAAATCTTAGCAACATCATTCCCAAAAGAACACAAACTGTCCAAAATATTCAACAAAAAATACCATTAAACTGTCATACTCATGTATGCCCAACCTCAAAAACATGATTGATTCATCTAACAAAATGAAAAGCAACATAAAAGAGAAGGGTGCCGAAAGGACATCTTGCAACTGCACTAAAAAAGAACAGTGCCCCCTGAGCAATAAATGTCTTCACAGCAACATTGTATACCAAGCTACGGTAACATCAGAAAATGAAGAAGAAACATATGTAGGGATTACTGAAAACACTTTCAAAACCAGATACGCAAACCATAAACAGTCATTCAAAAATGAAAAATACAAAAATCAAACAGAGCTGAGCAAATACATCTGGAGACTCAAAGATAAAAAATAGACTACAACATATCATGGAAAATCATAAAAAGAGCAGCACCATACAACAATATTTCAAAAAGATGCAATCTATGCTCCACAGAAAAATGGTTAATATTATGCAAACCACACTTAGCAACTCTGAACACAAAAGTAGAAATTGTAAACAATTGCAGGCACAAGTGGAAATCTTTGCTAGCACATTCCACCTGAACAGGCCCCAATAAGAACCACAGGCCGCACGTGCAGCAAATGAGATCCGCCTGCACACACAGAGTTGAAATCAAGTCCCGCACGCCATAAAAGACCGTTGGCGTGCTCCAAAAGACATCCTGAAGATAGCAAAGCTAGAAACAAGCTTGTAGATTTTACCACTTCATTTTAAAAATATTTTTTTAACAGATGTTG
>JAMYXO010007552.1:0-11973 GCA_033310375.1 Conus canariensis
GAAGGAGACTGGGACGGCTACGGCAAACCTTTAAATACAACATCCCAAAAAACTTCTCTCAAATTTCTTTTTTTTTTTTTTTCTTTTAATCAAAAATCATCCCAACTGAGACCATCATGGGGGAAAAGTTTTGTGTCAGCAACTTTTTCCTTGTGCTGCGGGGTTGTTGCACATTTCACCACACGCGAAGCAGCTTCCTGACTGCTATTCTGAGACGCTCAAAAACAAAACGTTTTTTCCCCAAAATTTTTTTTTTTTAACCCCCCGGAATGCTATATGCCCACACCAAAAGGCATCAAAATGCTTTAACATCGGGTTTTCAAAACAATTACATCAAGCGCGGGCCAAGAGACCAAGACGGGTTTCACACTGCGGAAACCAGGCACGGTGTGAAGATGGCATGCTGGAGGCAGCATCGAAGCTAACCTGCGGGGTTAAACCATGAACATGATTGGTGGAAACAGCAGACAAGTGAAAAAAAAAATTAATAATATTTAAAAGGGCGCAAAAAAGTGAAAACTGTAGTAAAGGTTCAAGTTTTACGGATCAGGCGCTGCAGCAGACACGACTCAAATAGCGATATAAACTGTGGGTCAGAGACTGTGAGTTATTTCTTCACCGCGTACTGACCAACATAATAGCCTAAAATAAAGATACAATGGACTTTTAATGCTTTTCAAGAACAACTCTCTGGGAGCAACACATTTTACAACACACAAAAAAATTTCATGTGAACATGCACAAGCCCAGTGCGCTGACACACAGGAGTGCATTTGGCATGATAAAGTTGCACTGCTTTTGTGAACACTAAGACTTTTGAAGACAGAGAGAGAGAGAAAAGAGAGAGAGAGAGAGAGAAGTGAGAGAGAGAGAGACGACAGACAGACAGACAGAGAGAGAGAGAGAAGAAAAAATAGAGACAGACAGTGTGAGAGAAAAGAGAGAGAATGAAACAATAACAAAGGAATTTTATTACACAGGTAAGGGAATAAGCATAAAAAACTTTTTTTTTTACATCCACCCTCTAAGAGACAGAGACGGACAGCTGACAGGGAGAGACATAATATGAAGGGAAAAGAGGTAGAGAATCAGGAAGAGAGAAAGGGAAAACAAACAAAACGGGGAAAAAAAGAGGGCGAGGTTGAAAGGAAGAGGGGAGGGGGGGGGGGGGGGGGGGGGGAGGAAGAACAGAGTGTAGGGAGGGAAAAAAGAACTACCCCTTAATCACTACCCCGGGACCCCTGTATTGTTTTTCTTTTTTTTTTTTTTTCCCCTATTTTATTACTTTTTTACCCAAATGGTTAGAAGCAAAAGAAAAAATACAGACTGCAACAGTTCCATTCCAACAATTCTCAACAACCATCAAATCCTTCTCAAATTTGTTCATCACTCAAAATTTAAAACAAAAAAACAGGGTGGAGGGCAAAGAAAGAAAAAAAAAGGGGTGGGGTGAAAGTGGGGGGGAAGGTGGACACTTGCGGTGGTTGGGGGGGGGGGGGAGGGTGTTAGGGGGCACAGGAATCACAATCACTAAAAATAAGAGCAAAGGGGGGGGGGGGGGGGGGGGGGGGGGGGGGGGGGGGGGGGGGGGGGGGGGGGGGGGGGGGGGGGGGGGGGGGGGGGGGGGGGGGGGGGGGGGGGGGGGGGGGGGGGGGGGGGGGGGGGGGGGGGGGGGGGGGGGGGGGGGGGGGGGGGGGGGGGGGGGGGGGGGGGGGGGGGGGGGGGGGGGGGGGGGGGGGGGGGGGGCAGTGGGACTATATTTTTTGCCAAAACCCATTTCAAAGTTGCAAAGCATACTTGTCAATAAGAATTTTCACAAATTTTCTGAATCAAAAAAAAGGAAAAAAATTTTAAGGGGAAATCATCATCCCCCAAAGCCGTTTGATGAAAACTGGGGTTAAAATCAACAACACACACAAAAAAAAAAGGGTTCAAAGAACACACAAACACCACACACACACACCACACACACACACACACCACACACACACGCACACAAACACCACCTCAAGCTAAACAAAAAAAGATAAACTGACAAAACAAACAAACAAAAGCCCATTGAAAGAATTCAGTTGGACAAACTAAAGCTACTGGCAACCTTTAAAGAACTGCGTATGTTAAAAATAAAACCCCCAAAGTACTAATGGCTTGAATTGGATCAAAATTACAAATAGAAAAAAAGGAAGAGACAGAAAGTGGATAAACAAGACAGTAGGGGGAAAACCAGAGAACGAATAACACAGTGACACAGAGAACACGAGAGAAAGAGAGAGAAGGGGAGGGGGGAGGGGGGGAAGAAGAGAATAGAAAAACCTGTGCCATAAAGAAGTACAAACACGTATAAAAAATTTTAACCCTTATAAACCACACACAATAGCAGCAAAAACCTGCATAAAAAAATTTGGCACTCTGTTACCGTAATCCTCAAACAACACACACACACACACACAACCACACACCTAAAACACCCCACACAACCACACGATACACACACACACCACACACACCACACGTACTCACATACACCGCTGCAACATGCCCACACACAAACCCCCACACAGCACACACACCACATTACACACACACGCACACACCCACTCATTACACGCACACACCACATGCACACCACACACACACACACCACCCACAACACACAAACACACACACCCCCACACACACACACAAGCTCTCCCCACTCCCCTTACCAGGAAATCCAAACTTTGCTCTGGCCCCCCCCACTGCCCAAAAAAGCCATGATCAATCCTTGGGCCCATTTTTTTCTCCCTGACCCCTCCACTTCCACTTTCCAAAAAGATTTTGGGCCGCAAACCATTCTGGAAAAAAAAGTTGAAAAGTTATCCATAAGGCTCTGCTGAAAAATGTAGACAAACAACACAGGACAAAACACACACTTTTTTGCCCTCTCAGGCCCTTCTTCAGGCAAGATAGGGCCAATTTTTTTAGGACAACGAAAATGAACGAGCAATATTTAGGACAACGAAAATGAACGAGCAATCATTTATTTTCTCCAATTCGGCGCAAGATGGGTGTTAAATGAAAAGTCCAAAGATGAAACAGACATGTTTACATATTTCAACAAACACTGACACTAACAAACCAGGGTCCTAAAAAAAAAAACAATGTGTTTTTCTGCACAAACTTGTGAAAGAATAATAATTTTTTTTTTATGCCATGAATTCATCACATCACGATAGGTGAAAACATACCCTCCTTTTTCTGTTGTTGTTGTTTGTTTTTTTGTTCCATCTGTGTTCTTGTCCTAACCATTTTAATCATCATGAACGATGAGCGTGCAATTTTGCCCATTCTTGGTCCTTTGCTCCACTACGCCCCGGGTGGGAGGGGAAAACATAATGTTACAAGATTAAAAAAACAAACAAAAAACAAAACTAATCTACATGATCTACACCTTGAAACAAAACAGCGTCTGATGTCACCCTTTTCCATCTTCAAAATGTACGTTTGTTTCACTACTTTTTCACAACTGCAAACTGTTTTCAACTGAACAAACCAAACGTTCTGTTAAGCTTCAACTGCAATTCCCCCCCCCATTTTTTACCCCTCTTCCAACAGTTTTACTAACATTCTCTCCTATTCTGCCCATTGAGGGGGTTTTACCCCCCCATCCAGCCCCATACAATTTTCTGGGAAATATTTCATTAAAAAAATGCCTCTGGGCCAAGATCTAAGCAAAGAGACTGCCCTTTTCAACAAGCTTTCATTCAAAAACTCCATAGCTTTTAAATTTTTATTTTTTCAAATGTCCAGGGTTTTCTGTATACCGCCATTTTTTTTTACAAATTTCCCGGTGTTTGATCAAAATGAGACCCGATCAAGTGACAAAGCCTAAAAAATGTCAAAAACATTCCAGAAGCCCCACATTTGGTTTCCCGGGCCAAGGGCCGGGGGCCAAAGGGTTTGGGCTGGCGGCAGTTTTTTTTTTTTTTTTTTTTCCCAACCTGAACTTTTAAAACTAATTGTGATTTTAAAAACCGTGTGCTAGACCCATCCAAACACTGAAAGGGTGGAACCTAAAACCTGATCTTTTTAACTCTTACATATCCCTTTTCCCCCCAAAAAAAACCCCCCCCACCTAAAAAAAAAAAAAAAAAAAAAAAAAAAAATTCTCTGCAGTTTTATAAAAATCTCAAAAAGGGGCCCCTGGAGCCTTCCCAAAAAAAATCCCTTAAATTTCCCCAAAAAAAAAAAAAAACCCGGGGGAAAAAATTTTGGGGGGGTCTTTGGGTTTAATAACCCCCTTTTTATTTTAACCCAAAAAAAACTGGGGCCCAGAAAAAAAAAACAAAAAATTACCCCAAAAACTCCCATGACCTAACTAAAAACCACAAAAAAATTCCAAAAAAAAATTTGGGGAAAGGGGTCTTCCTCACCTGCTGCGTCGCCATCAGGTTCTGCTGGCCTCCTCCCCAGGGTGGGGGACCCCGACGCCTGTGACCCCCCAAAGAGCAGCCAGCAAGTCTCCCCCCGGGCCCCCAACCCCCCCCAACCTTCCCCCCAATCTGGGGTTCCTTTTGCTTTTTTCCCAAACACCCAGCAAAAACACACATCGAACAGTTTTTCCCAAGGGTCCAAACTTTTTTCCCTTTTTTTTTTAAAAACCCCAGCAAAACAAAACAGTCCCCCGAACGTGTTGGCGGGGGTTTCACAAACTTCGGGCTTTTTTCAAACCCCAGCATACACAAAAGTACCGAACTTTTGTTGGCAGGGGGTCACAAACTTCTGCTTTCTTCAAACACCCGCATAAAACAAAACTGAACGTGTTGGCTGGGTAAACAAACTTTTTTTTGCTTTTTTCAAAAAAAACCCCAAAAAAATACACCAGTACCAAACGGGGTTTGGCATGGGTCAAAAACCCTTCCTTAAAATTCTTTCCAAAACACCCAGCATACAAAACATCTGAACAGGGGTTGGCAGGGTCCCCAAAATTTTCGGGCTTTTTTTTCCAAACACCCAGCATAAAAACCACATCTGAAAAAGGGGTTTTTTGGAAATGGGTCAAAAAACTTCTGTTTTCTTCAAAAAAAAACCCAGCAAAACACACAGTCCCCAAACTGTGTTTGGGCTGGCACAATTTTTCGGGGTTTTGCATCATTTTTTTTTTGTTTTTGAACCTTTCCCAACCCCAAACGCTTCACCCAAAAACCCCCCCAAAAGGGACTTAAAAAAAAAAAAACAAAAAAAAAAAACAAACAAACAAAATCAGGGGGGACTTTTTTTTGATTCCGCCCTTTAGGAATGCTTTCCCCATTTTAACCATCTCACTCCCAAAAGTAAAAATGTTGGTTTTTTCCAATTTCTGCATTTAAATTTCCATAGTAAAATTTTTTCTATGTGCAGTAGAAAATGTTTAAAAAAAAAGGGTTTTTCATTTTAAAATATTATGGCTTTAAAAAGGGCAAATATATTTTCCCGGGTAATCTACAACGGTTTTTGAAAAAAACTCTGGGGTGTGTTTTGTGCGTGTGGGGGGTTTTGTGTGGGGGTTGGGGTGTGTGTGCCCCCGCGCTTTTTTTGTGCATACATGTGTGCGTGCGGGGGGAAGTGCATTTGTGCGTGCAGCAGGGCGAGGTGCATCATGAATGCGTGCGTATGTGTGTGTTTTTTTGTGTACGGTGTGCGCATGCGTGCTTTTGAATGCACGGGGCAATGGGTGGCTGCATGAATTTTGCCCCGCGGTGCTTTAAAATTTTGGCACAAAAATTTGTTTAAAGGACTTTTTTTTTTTAAAAATATATCAGGTGATTTCCTCCCCAAAAAAACACCACCTCTGGATGAAACGGACACAACTTTTCCGGGCGGGTTTTTTTTTAAATGACACTGTAGAAAGAAACCCCGGGGAGAGCGTGGCAGCAGAGAGTCCCCAGAAGAGAACCCCCCTTTTCAAGAAAAGTTTTTTGGGCCCCTTAAATCCCTGACACTCTGGGGGGGTTGGGGCCAAAACCCGGGTTTCAGACTCCCCGGATGTCCCCCCTGCTGCCCCTTTTTTTTTTTCCCATTTTGGGGGAGGGACCCAAGGCGGGGGGGTTTCCCGAACCCATGACCCCCCGGGGCCCTTTCCTCTTTTTCCTACTTAATACCCCCGGTTTTAAACCACTGACCCCAAAAGGGACCCCCCTGATATTTGTGGGGAAAATTAAAAGCCTTATAAAGGGGTTCCCATTTTTGGGTTCCCCCCGGGCCCCAGATCCAGTTTGAAAAAACCCTCTCCGGGCCCCCCCTTCTCCCATTGCTTTCGGGGCCCTCTTTTTTTTTTTCCCCTTCCTGAAACCCTGAGAGCGGGTTTCATGGGGCTGTATGAGACTTTCCCTAAAAACCCCCTACCCCGATTTTCTGCAGTGGGGATTTTTGCCCTTGATACCCTTTTTCTCCTCCTCAGGCTTTTTGCCCAGTCAGAATATTTTTTCAGTTTTTTTTAGTTTTTGAGCTGCCCCCCTTTCGGTTCTCATATGGAAAACCGTGAGCTCGATAAATGACAGCGCGGGGTTGATTTAGAGGGGGAACAACTAATTTTCTGGTCTCATGCCACTCGCTAAAGATCTCTGGGTAAATCTTCCTTCTGGGAGGTCTGCAGTGCACTCCCAGTCATCTCCCCCCGCCACAGACCTGCCTGCATGTTTCGAGGCACGGGTTGTTTTTTTGGGGCCATGTTTGCTGCCCCCCTTCCGGTTGAAAAAATTTTTTGCGGGGGGTTTTTGGGGAGTCCGTTTTTCCCCCCTTTTTGGTTTTGGGAAAAACTACCCAGACTACTTGTAAAAATCTTTTTCAGCACGGGTTTTTGCCTCCATGGTCCCTTTCCTTGAGCCAGGGCTTTTTTAAACATGGCTTAGGCCCATGCCCACCTTTTTTTGTTTTTCAGGGCCCAGAGGGGGGGCCATCCCAGGATCGTCTTTTTTTCCCCCACTTAAACCAGGTTTGCTTTTAAAGGGAAAAAAAAAAGGCCCATTCAGATCTGGGGAATGAAGCTGATCCAGAGGGGGGCCCCATGTCCCAAAAATGCCCATTCCAAGTGAGATTTTCCTTTGGAGTGAAATTCCTCCCCCTTGTCCATTGCCCTTGCGGCTCGCTGGACGGGGTTTTTTTGGGGAGTCTTTTTTGGTCCCTTTTTTTCCTTTTTTCTCATCTCCCTAAAATCATCATGTCTTTTTTTGGGCTTTCCCTTTTGGCCTTTTAAACCACCATTCATTTTTTGGTCACGCCCCAGTCCTTGTCTGTTGTCTGTGTGTGTCCTTTTTTATTCCTGTTTCTTGAGACTTTTTTTTTGGCAGAATCCATCGCCTCTTGAATTTTCCCTTTTTCCCCGGGCCGGGTTTTCCCAGCGGGGCTTTGATTGCTTCTACCAAATTGTCTCCTGAGTTTCCCTCCCGCAAAGCCTTTTAAAATTTTGATCTTCCCTGCTTGTATTTCCTTTCCAAGGGTGGGTTTCCCCGTGGGATTTCAGCTTTGCTTGGCGACAGAAAAGCGCTAAGGGCCCGTCAACAGGGGGGGGACAAACCAAAGCCATTTCCCCGTGAACTTTTTGAATTTTTTTTGGGTTCCATTTTCCCCCACTATGCTGGTGCAAAATGTCCCTATATCATCAGAGGGGGGAAAGGGGCTTTGGTATCCCCATGAACTGCAAAACCAAAACCCGACCTTTTAATTTTTTCCCCCGGGGCCAAAAAAACTGGTCAATGGTTTTCCAAGCCTTCCCTCCGCCATCTGCTTGGTTTTTTTTTCCTTTGTTGTCTTTTTTTAGCGTATCATCATAAACCTTTTTCCAAGGCTCTTTACTGGTTTTTTCTGTGGGCTGTTGGAATGGGCCCGGTTGGCAAAACTTAAACCCAGATCCCCCGGCCCCCTTTTTTTCCCTTTTCCCCCATGAGAGACCCCCCGTGATTTTCTTTTTGGGTTGAAAAATTTATTCTGGATGAGGGAAAATATGTCCCTCCAGCCTCTCCAGCAAAATACGTGTCCCCGTTTTTTCTCTGGGTGAAATCCCCTGTGTGTCAAACCATGAAAGGGCCAGAGGAGGCATCTTGTATCCATCGCCAAAAAGGGCTGTTTGTCCCCGCGGGTTTTGGGGGTTTTTTTTTTTTGCTGCTTTCAAGAAGATTTTTCCCTTGCCCCCACGAAAAGTATTGGGGAAAAATTGCACAGCCCCTTGGGAATAAAACCCCTTCCAATTGATCCCGTCTGTTGTGTACTCCCTTTTGGGAGAGAACCGCATTTAGAAGCCATTGAAGTACTTCTTGAGCAAGTCGCGGTGTTCTTTGGGACATGGTACATCTCAAGAGCCAACTGGGATCCCTCCATTTGGGGGAAAAATCCATATGCGTTTTTCCAATCAAGCCCACAAAATAAAAGTCCCCGGTTTTCTCTTTTTCTGTTTTTTTTTTGGGGTTGCGTCCAGATCATTTTGGCTTTTTCAAAACCCCGCCAAACCCCCCCGGGATGCCACCCTTTCCCGGAATGGGTACATCCAAGAAAGTTGTTTTCCCCCTCAGGTACTTGGGGCAGCCTTTCTGGGCCCTGACAGAGAAGAAGATTTTTCCCTTCGACGGGTTTAGTAGTGATAAATTTGGGCCCGAACCCGGCTGATTTCACTTGAGTTTTTTCTCTTTGGGGATGGGACACACCCCGCCGTCATTTCCCCTGGGCCCCTGATCTTCCGGTTTCTCCAAAACCGATCGGGAGCAGCCGTGGACCAAATCCACACCCCCTTGGGGGCATTTCATGTAAAGCGGTAAGGTATTCCTTTTGGCCCCCGGTGGGGAAATTTTGGGTCTGGCTTTGTCACCCCCTTCTTGATTTCCGGGCCCAAAGTTGGAGGCTTGCCATTTAACTGTTTTCCCCAGGGGTTTTTTGGGGCCCTAAAAAGACCCTTTAATGTCGAGTGGGTTTCTTTGCTCTGTGGGTTTAAGTATGTTTTTTTCCCCAATCTGGGGCCAAAAACTCCTTTGTTCCCCCACCCTTTGGGTTTCCCCGATTTTGGCTGCTCAAACCGTTTTTCTGGCAAACTGGAAGGGGGCTCTTGAAGAAGCGCTCTTTTGTTTTTCTTCTTTTTTTTCTCCTTTTTCTTTTCCCCGCAAAATTCCCCCCTTTGGGGGAGGGCCCCTTTTTTGTTTTCTTTCAGGGTCCTTCCACAGTTTTTTTCCCCCCCTTTGTTTTTCAGCGGCTTTTCGGGCTTTTCAATTTTTTCTTGAGGTTTTTTTTTCGGACCCTGATCTTTTCCATTTTTTTTTTTCCTTTTGGCGTCTTGGGTTTTTTTTGGAGGTTTTTTTCCCTCTTTGGGGAGTTTTTGCTCCCCTAGGCGCTCTACATGTGGCATACCAATGTCCCCATTTTTTGGGGAGTTTTGTTTTCCCGGGGGGCTTTCCCTATCAGTGCATCGAGTCTTTTAAAATTTTTTTTCATCCCCGTTTTTTTTTCCCCAAACTTTCAGTTTTTGTTTTTTCCCCGGGGCCGGTTGATTTCCAAATGGCCCCCTGGCATCCCAGGGGGCCCGTGCAAAAATTTCCCCAAACCGAACCCAACCCTGGATGGGCCTTTGGGACTGTGGGTTTAAAAACCTGGCCTTGGTCTTTCCCACTCTTAACTGCGGGGGCAGTGCGCTGCCCCGCCTCATTCAGATAGTCTTCACACCCAACCCTTTTTTGGTTTTTTGGGGGATCTTCCCTGCCACGGGTGGGGACGAAAAAAGCTTTCCCCCAGCCCCATGGATATTTCCAAAATTTGGGCCATGTTCAAAAAGTCCCCTTGGGATTTGCATCCTTTATTTGGGTTTAGCACCGATGGATTCAACATTCCTCCCCCTTTCGGGGGAATCCTGGGAGCATCATTTTCCTTTTTTTCTTAATAGCCACATGTTTAAGGGAAAATGGGGGAGCCAGCCCCAGACCCTTGGGTCTGGTCTTTTTCCCCGGGGTCCCCCCCGGTTTTCCCCCCAAAGTCCTCCCCCCCTATTTCCCGGAAATCCCAAGGTTTACCCCTGCATCAAAAGAAAGAAACTCCCGGGGAGCGGGCAGCAGAGAGGCCCCAGAAGAAAAGGGCCCCCTTTTAAAAACAAGGGGTTTTTTTTATTAAAAACTAAAAATATATAGGGGGAAAAAAACAAGAAATAAAAAAAACTGAAAATAGAAATGGGGGGAATTAGGTTTTCTCCTCTTCAACACACACACACCCCAAACCCCCCCACACACAACCACACACCACAA
This sequence comes from Conus canariensis, assembly GCA_033310375.1. Lineage (NCBI taxonomy): Eukaryota > Metazoa > Mollusca > Gastropoda > Neogastropoda > Conidae > Conus > Conus canariensis. The sequence goes on from JAMYXO010007552.1 coordinate 10,236, forward strand.
CACACCCCCACACACACACTCCCCCAAAAAATCACATTTTAAAAAACAAAATAATTTACAAAAGGTTTATCCTGAAAAATAAAGCTTTTCTGTTCCCGTTTTTCTTTTCCCCAAACAGACAAAAAAGTTTTTTTTTCTTCTTCTTTTTTTTTTAAATAGCATTTCTGTTGGGAAAACCAAAAAAAAATTTTTCCCCAACCCTCTGACCCTTTAAAAATGCCATTAAAGAGTGATCCAAACCCCCCCCCAAAAAACAAACAAAGCAGATGGAAAAAAAAAAAAAAAAAAAAAAAAAGGAAGAAAGATATGACAATTCCCTTTTTCTTTTCCCCCTTCCTCCGTAACCCAAAACAAAAACCTAAATAAAGACTAAGTACAAAAATTAAGCAAAAGAAACGTAATGTTATTTTAATCAATCTGATACACTGACTGCAAAATATTTCCCCAACAAAAGTAAAATTTCTCCCCCAGCCCTTCCCCACAACCTCCCCAAAACCCAAAGGGGTGTTTCTTTTTAAAATGGAACTGGGGAAAAGGGGGGGGGGGGGTGGGGGGGGGGTGGGGGGGCAGTTGGAATTCCTTCTTTTCAGACTTGCAGACTGTCCACCTCCCTTTTGTTTTTGATTTGATTTTGATCATTTTCAAGACTTTTGAACGTGTTTAAATTTTTTTTTTAAAAACGAGTGTAAGACCCCCTTAAAGAAAGGGAAAAAGGGGGACAGTCTCTGCTTTCCTTTTCCATCAAACAAAACGGGCAACACAATGGCAGTTTTTCTATTTTGACCACAAAAAAAAAAAAAACAAAAAAAAAAACTTCAGACAAATCCCAGCTTACAGAATTTAAACACTACTATTTTCAGTTTTTAACAACGCAGACAAATTTTTTATGACTTTTTTTTCACCAAACTCCCACATTAAAAAAAAACAAAAACACTACACAAAAAACACACCCCAAAAACACACAAAACACACACCCCACACACACACGGACACACACACACAACCCCCAAAAAGAAAAAAAGGGGGTTTTACTAAAAAGAACCCAAAAAAAAAAAAGGGGGAAAACTAACAAAGAAGGGAAAGTTTAAAAAGAGTATCCGGGCAAACAATACAAAATCCCAAAACCCAAAAAAAAACCCAAAAGCTTTTTTGGGACCCCTTTTTTTCCCCCACAACTCCAAACAGAACAAAATCAAGCAAAGGCTTTAAAAAATGCAACCATAGCATTTAGTCGTGAAAAAGAAAAAAGGGGGGGAAAAAACAAAAAGTCCCCTATTCCTTTTATTTTACCCCCCCTGCTTTGTTGGTGCAGGATGATAATAACAACTATGTTTGGACAAGGATACAAGCAGTTTCACTGGCAAAACTCTAAAGTCCAATCACTGTTCTTCCAAGAACACCAACAATAAACCCAACAATAGATATAAGTAGGAAAGTAGACAGAGGAATGATAGATATTAGAAGATTGATAGATACAGACCACAAAAGGCATTTTGAAAGAAATTCAGTATTTGAGAGACAGACTGTACATTAAACAAGAATATGGAGATTTAAAAGGCCACTACCAAATACCAACAGTTTCCAACCAGGAGAAAAACCTTTTTTAGGGAGCCTCCCCTTTTTTAAGAAAACGACACGCCAACTGTAAAATTTGGGGTGGTGGTGTGTGTGTTGTGTTGGGGTTTGGGGTGTTGTGTGATGTTGGGGTGAGTCTGAACAAAGGGAAGTTTCCCACATG
>JAMYXO010000753.1:0-38419 GCA_033310375.1 Conus canariensis
CAACACCCTTTTTAAATGACATTTTCAAAAAAACCACCGAAAATTTCGTTAAAATCTGCCTCCAAAAAATTTAAATCAATGAAAGGAAATCTCTCCAAAACCCAAATTCACGTCAGGGAATTCAAAAGGTTTTCTGATTCCGGAAAATTTGGTCCACACGGCAAGCCCAAACACTCTAAAAAAAATACTTTTCATTGTGAGGGCACACGACAGGAACCACCAGGGAGTTCTTCCTCAAAAGGAAAAGGGGAAAAAACGAAGGCCTTGAACCGGCCAAACGCCCCTTTCACCCCGACGAGTAAGGGAACCCTTAATTTTGGAGGGTCAAAAGGGTTTTTTTACCGTCGTGTACCCAACCTCCTCCCAGAGGCTCACAAAATCGTTTATTTTGGGTTTCAATCAAAGGGGATAAATTTTTACATTTTTCCCTTTTGGGTTTCTTGGAACGATCCCTTTTCTTTTCCCCCCGATCCCAAACATGACCGGGAAACCCAAGCCAAAATGTTTCCTCCGCTTTAAATTGGGGAAAAAAGTTAAAAGAAGTTAAACCGGGGGAAAGGGTGGGGCCGCTAGCCCCCAACCTACAGTGAATCCAAAACCAAAAACCCCCTTTTCAGATTTGGATTACCCCCCCAGCTAAACCCCTTTTTAAAGTTCCGGTACAAACGCGAAAATATTTCTAACAGATTGGAAAGGGGGCCCCGGGCTGGCTCACAGGCCACCCTCTAGATTTGGAACCGCAGTGAACTTTTCGATTGGAGGGAATTTTGCAAGGTCACATAAAAGCGTATGCCAGAAGCTTTTTAAAACCTTTGCAAAAACTGCAAATCAAAACAACCTTTAAAAAGGTCCACGGGGTTCTTTGGGGAAAATTTGGTAGACACAACTCCATCTGCCGCACCGCCGTGGGGCGCAAAAAACCAAAACACAATACTTGGGTTTTTTCAATTTACTTTAAAACGGGGGCAAAGCACGCTACAGCTCCACCGAAACTTCGATGTTAATTCAAAGAATTCCCGCGGTTTGGGCTGAGGGCACCTGCCTCGCTACAATTACACAGGGGGGGCAATGCCAAACAAGCGAAGCCCTTTAGGGGAATTGGCCCCGAGTTTTTGATACGGGGTTTTTAGACCGACACAGAAACCCCAGCCATTTGGGAAAGGGCCAACCTGTAAGGGGACAAAGTTTTCTTTCACCCCCAGCATTTTGCTCCCCCCAAATTCAAAGCTTTTTCCCCCAAAATTTTAAAAATTTAAAGTGCTGGAAATGGGTTTTTGGTCAAAAATAACCCAAATTTTTGGGTTCTTTTACAGGGGGGGTGGATTTGTCCCCAAAAATGTAAAAAAAAAAAAATTACGAAAATTTTAAAAAGGGTTTAGGTTTTTGGGACGTGAAAAAATAAACCCTTTTTCCCCGGCCCCCTTTTGGGTCTTGTTCACAAAAGTTGGGTCGACGCTGTCGCTCGTAAAAGCTTTCCCAAATGCGTACAGCGCGAATGCAACGAACAAGGGAAACTCAGACCCCGGGGACTGTTTCACAATGCAGATTTTAATGCTGAAAAGGGGAAGAAAGATCTCCTTGGGGTACACCCAACTCCTCCCCAGGGTTCAAAGAGTGGGGTGCCCCGGGAACTGTCGATCAGCCAAAAGTTTTGAATAAAAAAGGGGCATGACCACAAAAAAACCAATCGTGCGGGCCATAAAGTTTCCGTTTTCCCAGTTTCAACGTTTTTTCGGGTCAAAAAAGATGCGACCACGCGCTTATTGAAAAAGGCTTGGGTGGGGGTTTTTCCAGACCTAAATTAAACTGTCGTATATTTCCCGAACCCCACGGGGCCTGGCCAAAACCCCTCTTTTCCAGCCCGCATCGAGGGGGTTGACCTTTTTTCCATCAGCTTACAGAGCAGTGGTCAAGCTATTGGACGATAGTTTTAAGGTTGGTAACCTTTCCCTTAATTGGGAAATCAGGCTTTCCGCAAGGGGGGAAAACACCCTTTCCAGATGGTTTTTAACTTTAAAAGGGGGGAGCCCTAAAATGTTTTAAAAACCCATAATGAATACACCACCAGGGGGGAAACATGCAGGTTTCGTAAAGTTCGTTGATTGAAAAGAAAATTTACTTCAAATTGTCTGATTAAATTTTAAAATTTCTCTATTTGTTTATTTTTTAAAAAGGCGCAGTATATTTTAAATAGGGGTTCGTTTTGGGGGTGACCAAACAATTGGCAACACTTTTTTTGTCAGGGTTTAAGCATCGGGAATTTTAAGATGAATGGGGGGTTTGGTTTCCCCTTTTTTTTTCGAGAGTTCCAAACTTTTTTCTTTGAAGTTTTAGATGTCACCCGGGGCAAATTTCCCAAGCGACTTTTTCTGATTTTGAAGGGTTGTCTCATTTGGGCAGGGATTTGATCTGGGCTTTACTAATTTTTTGGTAACCCACGCTACCGTTTCGTACTTTTGGTGGTTGGCGTCAAAATTAACATTTTTGGGGCAGGGAGGGAAGACAGGAAACGGGTTTTAGCACGTTTATCACGCAGGTCAGAATCCCGGGGCTACCCCTAAAAGAAAATAAATTTCCGGGAATTTCTTTTGAAATTTTGGCTGAAAAAAAAACCCCAGTTTTCCCCTTCTTAAAATTAAATTTTTGTGTACGGAGACTTTTTCAGTTAGGGGGGTTTTTTAATAAACGGGGGAAATGGTCACTTCCGGAAATCGCGGGACAGACCCCTGTCCAAGGGGGGGGTCAAAATAAAAAATCTAAACACGAAGGGAACCTGTAAATATAAGTTGGAGACCCATCGCAGCAACACAAAAAAAAGTGGGAAAAGGACATCCTCAAAACAGACCTCGGATCAACTGACATACCCCAAAAGAGGATTTTTCCATAAACCCCCACAAAAAGGCGAGAATTTCTCCGTCAACCGACAAAATCCTACGACAAAACCACAAATGCAAAAGATGACCAAATTGTAATATTTTGTAAATGAATCTCGCACTCTGCCGAAGGGGGGGTCAGGCGACAGGGCTAAACAGCAAATTTTATTTAAAAAAGGGCAACACCGCCCACTCCCCCTGTGGGGGTTTGCAGGGTTTGGGAAAAAATTAAAACCGAAAGGTAAGTCCCTTTTGGGTTTTTTTAGTTTCCAAACCACACGAAGGTTGAAACCACAAGAACCCGCAGCTCCTCAAATTTGAAGGAACCATGGGTATTTCCCAAAGATTATTTTTCTGTCCTGGGGCAGAGGGCATGGGAGAAAATCACATCCCGAGCTCGTCTCATCCAATCGAAATTTTTTATCATTTGGGGGAAATATTTTTGGGCTTCGACCGCTGGGAGACTGCCCAAGGGGAAGAAGGCCTGGAGTTTGGGGAGGTATTCTTTTTGATCCCACCATCTCCACACTCGGTTTAACTCCCTTTCCCCCACGGGGACTGCCACAAAATTTGGGCGGGAGGGCTGGCTTTTTAATCTGCCTAGCACAGATGGAGAACGCTCGCTGATGGCGATTTTGTGCCCCCCCCACCCCTTTGGGGCTGGGAGGTGGTGGACTTGCTTCCACCAACCCTTAACAGCTTTCTTTAACGGGTAAAAGTAAATTCTCAGGGCAGAAACAAAGGGGTCGATACTTTTTTTTTCCCAAAAGCATATGAAACGCTTTGAGTCTGACTACCAAAAACCCTCTTACGTGCAAAAAAAATAATTTTCTTTCCTTTTAAAACTTTCGGGTGTTCCCTTTCCAAAGGGGCATTCGTAAGGGGGGGGGCCCCCGGCATTCCCCAAAATCCGGGGGTCTTTACCCCATCATTTTTTTCCTTAAAAAAAAACCCCACACACCCCTCCCAGAACCTCTTACATGCCAAACTTCTGTTTTAAAACCCTCATCGGGAGGGACTACAGTTGCCACGGACTTTAAAATACCCACTTTAATGACCAGGACAAAAAGGTTTTAAAAAAGGCAAAAGAGGGGGTTTTGGGGGGCCTCTTTCTGCACCTTTTTTAACTGTCACCCTATGTACCCCCGTCAAAACCTTGGACGCAAGTTCTGTCTTGATCTCCCCCTTCTGAGACACCTTTCAAACCCGGCACCGAATAACCCCTTTTGGGATGAATTTAACTGCTTATGGGAGTCACCCGTTTTTCTCTGTCCACGAGCTTTGTTGCCCTCAGCAGCTGTTCTGATTGCTTTTCGATCTGCACTGGACGAGGAATGAGCCGTTCCGTAGCCTTTTCACCGACTGAGGGTCACCTGTTTAGACCTTGGAAGCCTTCTGAATTGCAAATGGACTCAGAGCGGAAATAGGTTTTTTCCCCTGCTCTGTCCCTTCAATCACAGCCAGGAAGCCCCAAAACCTGTCCTCTGTCTCGTCTCCATATCGGGAGTCACTGTCTGAATCCAAGGACGGAAATGGGCTCCACTGCCTTCCTTCTTCTTTATGGGGGAATGATTTAGATAAAGCCATGTTTTATGTGTATAAATTTCGTCTCACCTTTACCCACCCACCATGGAGTCCAACAAAGGGGCCAGGGCCACAAAATCTTTGGGTCTTGACCCTTCCAGGTTTCAGGAGAGATATACAACAGACAGAAACCTACCAACCCTATCCCCCCTGATCATGTCCAACTCCCGGAACAGAGAGCTGAGCACTGCGGGGGTTACCTTGGCCCTAGAGAACTGTCTGTCTTGCCCCAAAGCCCCATAAAGGGGGGAGCCGATTAATACCCCCGGGGCCAGAGTGTACCTCCTGTTTTAGGAGAGGTCTACCCCCAAAGTGATGTGTTGAGGGCGCTGGCCCTCTCAATCACCAGGATCTCATTCCCCTCCGTAAAAGGGTCGCACCGCACGGCAAACGCGGCGGATCTTAAGAAGCCCAACAGAGAGAAAAAAAAGTGTGGAAATAAGATAAATAATGCTGCTTATAGCCCAGCGACCGCAAGGGGCCCATCAGGCTGTCACCACCGTTAAAATCAACTCAAGTTTTTTTTTTAAAAAAAAAAAAAAAAGAAACACCTTTCACACATCTCTTTAAAAGAACATCTAGAAACGCCCCCAGAAACTTCGGTAAAAATCTTTATCCGTAAAATCTAAATCAGATGAAAAATGTTAATCTCTCTCAAAACTCAAAGATCAGTCAGGCGGGACATCCCTGAACGGATTTTCATGGACTCCGCTGTTTAAAAAGTTTGTGTCTCACATGAGTGTGGAAAGAAGACTTGAAGGGGAGACGGAGATAGAAAAGAGCCAAATAAGAAAGGCAGAAAACAAGGGAAAAAGGGGAAAAGGGGGGTTACTATTAGTCAGGATCCTCACCCTTAGCCTACCTGACATGGGAGGCCCTACCAGGGGCACCAACTCCTTACCGCGTTGTTGCTTAGGCCAGACAGCATCTCGACTTTTCAGGCCTAGAAAACATTTTAAAACACCAGCCTATCTTCAAGTATTGATGCCCCCGCCAGCAAAGCCTAAGGGATCACAGGACCACCAACCCTCCGACCCGGCAAGGCTCAAACCCCGGAGAAAGCACCTGGGAGGAAAAAGGGGCCCCTAAACTAAAATTTTTACAGTCACGTGCTACTTCTGTGTCTGTCTGTCAAACACAACCCCAACACCCCCACCCCACACACACACCACACACACACACACACACACATACGCGCACTTGCGTGCGCACGCACGTACGAACGCATGTATGCACGCTCCATGCACACACATACACACACACGCGCAAGCACGCACACATGCTCGCACGCATACACACACATATCTTGCATATTGACATACACACAACATGCACGCACACAAAACGTCACGCGCACACGCACACGACACACTCACCAACACACACACACACTTACACACCCGCGCGCAGAGAGGAGAGAGAGGAGGAGAGAGAGAGAGAGGAGAGAGAGAGGAAAAAAGACGGAAACCAGATGGGACAGTCAACAGACAAAATTTTTTTTCAAAGCTGAATTTATAGCTTTTTGAGCATGTAGAAAAACCTTTCAATGACTTTTTTTAAAAGAAATTTTGGGCTGACTAAAAAATCAGTTTTTTTTTTTTCCCTTAGATCCTTAAGTACAAAAGGGTGGCCTGTTCTTGTTTCCGAAATACCAAAATTAAAGAAATGAAACTTATAAGCAAAGGGCCCTGTCGCAGATTTTTACTGGATTCCATCTATGTTGACACATGGGCGATGAAGGGGGCGGGAACATCAGTTTTAAAAAGGGAAAAATTGACAACGCTGCAGTTTGAAACATTCCTCTGTGGCTTGTGAAATTTTGGGTTTGTTAAAAAATGACCCCTTTGGGTTTGGGTTTTTTAATAAAAGGTGTCGATAGGGGTTTTTTTAACCCAAAAAAAACAATTTTCACTTTTGGAATTTTATGAAAAAAAGGGGGTGTAAAATTTCCCCCCCTTTATTTTAATCTACACTCATCATGTTTCCAGTGTTGGGCTTAAGAATTCCCCTGCCCTTTAAAAACTCAGTTGGCGAAACCCAAAATTGCCTTGGGTTTTAAACCCAAAAATCAAACACCACCCAACTTTTTTATTTCATCGTAAAAAAGATACAATTTTTCCCCTCTCAGATTCATTTACGCCCAAATTATTATTCACAAGAGAAATTTTGAAACCTTTACTTTCCCTTTCCTAAAGCCTTTAGCGAAACCCTTTCCCGAATCGGGAAACCATTAGAGATTTCTTTAGAATGATTTTTTTTTTTATCGAAAAACTATGCTAAAAGCTTTTGGGGATATTCTTTCAGGGTTATTTTTGGGGGTTTTTAAAAATATTGATGTTAAAATGCTTTTTAATGAAATTTTAAATTTTTCTCCATAAGTCACTCCCCTTTCCCCCGTGCTCCCCCCACTCTCTATCTCTCTCTTCAAAAAACACACACACACCACACACACACACCCCAAAACCACACAAAACCACACACACACACACCCCACAAAAAAATTTTTTCCCTCGCCCCGGTGGGCATGGGCCCATCGACGACCCTTCGCCATCGCACTCTGTTCTGGGCTTTCGGGTTCATTCCGTCCATTTGGGGTTCCCTTTTTGGGTTCAACCCCGCCTCAGTGTCTCGCCCCCACTGTTGCGAGGCCGGCCTTTTTTCCCCTCTTTCCCCCCCCCGGGGGGGGGGTTCCAGGGGTCAGGGCGGGCGTGGGGTGCTGGATGCTGGCTTCCTGAAGGTGGTCCGATCCAGCCCCATTTCCCTTTTTGCATTTATCTGCTTGGCCACGGTTTTGTCATGAAACGCTCCCAAGATCTTCGTTTGGGAAATCTTCTCCGGCCACCCGGGATTTTGTAGTTTGCCCCCTCAGACGGGTGTTGAAGAATGTTTTAAAATCTTTTGTTGAAATCTTTTTGGGGTTGTCCGCAATGTCTCGCATCCTAGAGCAGAATTGACTTCCCCCTTGAATTGAAGATAGGATTTTTGGGTCTTTTGCTGTTTCCCTTTCCAAAGATGCCAGATGTTCTTGACACGACGAAAGCGCTCTTCCCCTTCCCCGTTTCTGGCTGTGACGTTGGGCCCCGTGCCTCCCTGTTGGTAAACCACGCTTTCCAGGTAGGGGGAAAGACTCCACCTCTCTGAGGGAAATCTCCCCCCCGACTGTGACTGATGTTTTGGCATGGGTTTTGGGTTTTTATCAGCTCGGTTTTTCTTCCTGTCGACTTGAGCCCTGTCCCGGTGATGTGGTCCCCGGGGCAGTGGCCCTTGTCCTGCATCGGGCCCTGTTTGGGGGTGCCCAGGAGGGGCCAGGTCGTCAGCAAAGTCGGGGTCGTGGGAGCGGGCTTTCCCAGAGTGTCCACTGTAAACCGTTGTTCCCTTTCCCCTGTTGTGTGGTCTTCATGACCCAGTCGATGACCAGGAGGAAGAGGAACGGCGACAGCAGGCCCCCCCGGGCCGAACTCCGGTCTTCACCTCAAAAAACTTTGGGGACAGTGGCCGCCATGGGGGGGGTTCCTGCCGTTCATGTCCGGGTAGGTGCCCCGGGAAGAGAAAAAAAGATCTTCTCGGGACTCCGAGTCCCTCAGCAGCTTCACGCATCCTCTGTCCACACTGTCAAAGGGTTCTTCTCATAATCTATGAATTTTCTGTAAGGGGCGAGTTCCACCCCCAGCGACAAATCCACGATATGCGCAGGCGGGCCCGATCTTTTTCGAACATGATTTTTTTCCGGGGGAAAGCCTCCCATGCGGGTCTCGGATTTTGGGGGTTTGGACAGCCCCCCTTCACCCCCCTCCAGTAAAACCCCTTTTGGAAAACCTTTTGTCTGGCTTTGACAGGAGCATAAACCCTGGGTAGTTGCTGCACCCCCCTGAGGTCTCCTTTTTTGGGCCAAGCTTGATGATTTTTCCTTTTTTTCCCCACGGGGATGGAAACCCCTCCCCCCTTCTCCCAATCTTGCTGAAGGGCTGAAATGGGCTTTTTTGACAGCTGTCTTGTTTTCTGTTTTGGATGGCTTCTTTTTGGTTTTTTCCCCCGGCCCTCCCTTCCCCCAATTTTTTCAGGGTCATGATGGCCTTCTTGATCTCTGTTTTTTGAGGGTTTGCCCGCAGCTGTTTGGGAAAATTCGGGGACTTTGCGGGTGGGATGTCTGGTGGGGGGTCAGGGGGGGGGCGGCTCAGCAGCTCCCTGAAGTTTTTGCCAACCGTTCAGCTTTTTCCCCCGTTTTGTTGTCAGTAGGTTTCCTTCCGTTATTGTCCTTCACGGGTTTTGCCCTGTCTGCTAGAACTTGCCCTTTCAGCTTTTTTGGTCACCGGTTTACAGGCCCCTTCAGGTTCCCCTGTCCGGCTGCTCCCTTGCTTGATCGGGCCGGGTTTCGTCAAAGTAGTCCCCTCTTGTCCTTTTGAGGGGTCCTCTTTATTTCCCCTGTTCGCTGCGGGTTGGTTTTTTCCCGTCCCTTTTTGCCTTAGCTGTCTTGTTGGGCCCCCCCCCCCCCCCCCCCCCCCCTGGGGTGTTCAGCGAAAGTCTTTTTCCCTCTTCCTTGTTTCCGGGCTTGGGGATGGTGTCGGCAGTTTTTAAATTCCTTGTGCTGGGTCTTTTCTTGCCAAGGATCTTTTCACATGTGTAATCCCAAGTTTTCTCGCAGGTTCCAGTGTTTTCTCGATGTCCTTTCTCATAGCCCTTCTATCAGCTCTTGTAGCGGCGGGGAACTTTTTGGAAAAAGGCTGATTGGAATGTCCCTGTTTTTTCCCTGTTTCTGACCCAGTCTAAATTGTACCTTTTTCCTTTGTGTTTTTTTCTGTTTGTGAATCTTTTGAGGCGAAGCTAAATGTTGTTAAAAAAAGGGTTTGGTGGTCTGAGACACCCCAGACCTCTCACCATGTACATCCCGCAATGATCTCCTGAATTTTGGGGAAAAAATGCAGATGGGGCAATCTGGTTCTCCGTGACGTGGTTCGGGGATCTCCATTTTAGCCTTGTGAGGGCCCCTTGTGTGGGAAGATGCTTGCTCCTATAACCGCGGGTTCAGGGCACACGGGTTCCCCCAAAGCGCTCACCATTTTTTCGTTAAAATCTGCCCCCAGTCCGTGTGCCCCCATGGGGTCCTCGTACCCTGTGTTGTCCATTAAAAACTTGGCTTTTGAAATCTCCCATCGTAGGGTTTTACGTCCTTTGCTCCTCTTCTTTTCACTGTCTGATTTTGCGGGCAGAATTCACCTTTCTTCTCTTCTTCCGAAATCTTTGGTGGGCATAGCAACTGGATGATGTTCGGGCCCTGATTTTTCCATTATTCTTCGGGGAAATTTGGGGCTGGATAAATGCGGGGGGTTGACAGGTTCCCATCCGATGATTTGCCCCCTGTGCCTCCGGTGCCGAAACAGGGCCACCCCCCTCAGTGTGGGGGGCTCCACCCTCTTTTGGTCCCAGTACGCACAGCTTTTTCTCCATTTAAAAAAGCTCGTGCCCCTGCGAAAGGCCCCCTTGCCCTCACTCAGCCCCTGGGCACCCCCCATTTGCATTTTTTCATCTATCTGGGCTACTTGGGAGGGTTTTTTGTCCTGTTTTCGTACATCGTCCGGGATGTTCCATGTGGCTGCTTCTTGTTGCCCTTTGGGTGTTAAAAGGGGAGTCAGCCTTTCAGTTTCCCTTTTCGGCTTTCCCCTGCACCCGTCCAAGTCCCCGGGATGGGCCCCTTTACTTGCCCGGGTAAATTTTTTTTGGTTTTCGTTGTGTCGATGTTTTCAAACAACGGGGTTTTTTTTAACAGGTGGGGTTGTTAGCCCTACGCAAACTCCTTTTTTCCCCCGGGCTTTGGTGGTCCTGTTTTTTGTCGCCTCTTAAAAAATTTGCATGGCAGGGCAGTGGGTCTATTCTATGAAAAAACCCACAGGGCGAACTCCCACACACACACACACCACCCCAAAACCCCACACACACACACCCCACACACACACCCTACTCACTCACTCACTCACTCTCTTTTCTCTCCTCTCTCTCTCCTCTCTCTCTTTCCCCTTTTTTTCTTTTTTGCCCTTTTTATCATTTAAAATAAAAAAAAATTTTAAAACGAAAAACACACAAAGCGTGCAAAAGGGAACGGGGAGGTGGATGATTAACAACGATGCTAGGGATAACATTCAATGTCGGGGCTCTGCTTGTCTGTCAGTTTGGTGTCTGTCTTTTTGGGGGTTGTCTCAGTCATTCTCCCCTCTCTCTGTCCTGGGACTCTCTGTCTCTCTGTCTCTGTCCCCTTTCTTCTCTCTCTCTCTTTTTTCTTTTCTCTCCTCTAAGCCTCTGAAACAGCTGATTTGCTCATTGTCTGTCTGTCTGTCTGTCTTTTTTTTTAAGCCTCTAAAATCAGCTGAGTTGCTCACTGTCTTTGGTCTGCCCTATCTGTCTGTCGGGTCTGTCTGTCGGTCTTCTTCTTCTCTCTCCCTCTCTCTCTCTCCTCTCTTCTCTCTCTCTCTCTCTCTCTCTCTCCGCCACACCCCCTCCCTAATCCCGCCCCAGAAGCATGGAATCGCCACCGCATCCCCCATCTCCACCATAACAGTCCTTCCCCTGTTGACTTTTTTTAAATCCTCAGTCCCCCTTACCCACCCAAAATATGACCCCCCAAATCTGACCCTCCCACGCCCCACCCCTGTGTTTTAGAAAAGCGTGTATTGTCCCCTCCCCCAAAAAGCCCCTACCCTCTGTCTGTATCATTCTATCAACACCCCTAACCCCCGGGAGTGCCAAACCCCCAGCACGGATTTCCCCCCCTCTCTGAACTAGCAAAAAGGCCTTTTTATCACACCCCTTTCCAAAAACAGCTTCCCCCAAAACCACCGCACAAACCCCCCAACATGCAGCAAGACATACAAACACGGGAAAAATCAGCTTGAAACACAGCCCAGCAATTTTGAACGGAACACTCAGAATAGGGTGATATGGAGATTAAAATTTGAAAAATTCCAAAAAAGTCTTTAAAAATCAAAAATCTTTCACAAAATCAAACAATTTACAGGATGAACACACATTTTCAACGAAAAGAGGGGAAAGAAAACCACAAGCAGACTGAAATCATTCAAAAAGACAGTAAAAAACAATACCCAATACTGCCCATTAGGAAAAAAAAGTGCTTTCCCTCAAACCCTTTTTAATCAAGCACAACAATCAGACAACCAAGTGTTGTACCCCTGATCTTCTTGTTCACCTAAATTTTTCTAAAACATCATCGTGAGAAGTCGTGTGTACACGGGAGGGTTTTGGCATGATGACCAAAACCCCCTTTCAATTTGAGCTTCCTGAAAGGAAAAAGAATGTTTAAGGAAAGTTTTTGTAAACTCTTTTACAGTTTTTGGGGAAATGAAAGGATTGGGGCCCCTTAAACCCTTTCTTGGCCCCAAGCTTAATGGGGTGGCCCCCACGTCCTGTCTCTTTTGGGGTTGAGCTTCCCAGCCTTAGAAAAGGTCATGCCCTATGTACACCGGGTGGACGGGGGTTTTTCATTTTAATATTGTCGAGGGGAAATTGTCAGCTTTTTTTTCTTTTTTCCCTTTTCTTCTTCTTTTCTTTTTTATTTTTTATATTTCTCTTATTGAGGGACGTATCAAAAAATTCCAAATGTGGGAAAATTAAACCCGATATTTATCTTACCTCCGCGCTTGTTTTTTTTTTCTTTGAAGTCTGCTATGGGGGGGCCCAAATTTTTTTTACATGCGCAGAGAAGATGGAAAAATGGCCACAAGCTGGATTTGACAGAGACGCGTTTGTCATGTCAGAAATTTTGGTTACCATAACAATCTTTGACGCTTTTTGGCCCTTGTCTTTCAGTATTTTCCTCTCTCTCTCTCTCTCTCCCCTCCTCTCTCTCTCTCTCCCCTCCCCCCACACCCAAAAACACACACCCCACAAAACAAAAACACCCCACAAAAGAAGAAACTCAAAATTTTAAATTTTAAATTAAAAAAGGGCATTTTTTTCACCCTCTCATCTTTCACTCTTTGACAAAAAAACACAAGTGCATCAATAGGGAAAGGATTCTTGTCTGTGACATTAAAGGTCACTTTCTAAAGGGGCAGTTTGAGTCCCTCATTAAGCGACCCAAATTGACTGTATTTTCCCTTTATCGTCCCTGTAAAAACCCCTAAACCCCAAAGGATCTTTAAAAAATCAAAAATAACTAGACTGACAGTAAGAAACCAGACAGAACCGTATAAACGTGACGTCAGGGCAGCAAATGTTTATTTTTTCCCGAAGTCTCATTTCAAATGTGAAAAAACTTTTTTTTTGAAAAACTATTAAACAGCCCTTAAAACATGCCCGTCGATCAAAAAAAGCTCTTATTTTAAATTTTCCCCTTTTTAAATTTCTGAAAATTAGCACGGGATGCTTTGCGGGGAAATTTTGGCAGGGATTTCGTGCATTTCGCTTTCCCGGGGGGGGTACAAAATTTTTGGGTTTAAATTTTTTTCCCTTTCTTTTTCTGCTCAAGCGCCGCACTGTGGGGGGCGGGTCCCCCCAAAACGAGGGGGGTTTGGCCCACTGAGAACTTCACAGACCTGTCCCGTTTCCCTCTTCAGAGTGGTGGAAAATGGGGCCCCCGGGTCTCAAAGGGGCCCCCCCTGTCCTCGAGAATAGGGCCCTCAGTTGTCTGATCTTCTTCATTTTTTTGGGCCCAGAGATTTTGATGGTACAATGTGGAAACGATTCTGCACTGACTGTTCAGGCAGTTCTGTCCTGTCTGCAAAATGGAAGAAAGATGATAGTTTTTGATTGTTTTTGCTGTTGGCAGCTTTTCCTGTGGTGTGCTTTATCTTGAAGGCTGCCACTTTTTTAAAATCTGTTCAGCTTTCCCTCCCATGCCCTCTGACGTTCTGGGGAACTCTTCATTCCTTTGGGATACTGCACTGAGAGGGGAGCCACTCCCCGTAGTCCCCCCCCCCCGGGAAAACTCCCTGTTGTCGATGAGGCAAGGAGGGGTGGGTTTTCTTTTTAGGAGGGCCATCAGGCCCATCAGGGACGGGTGTTACTTTTCTGTGGGATTTGCAGAAACCGACTGGGGTTTTGCCCCTCTCGTTGTATTTTGTTGGAGGTTTGGGGGCCCTTTTGCTTTCCCTCCCTTTTGTCCACGGAGAAGCGGATGTGCATCTCTGCGCCTCTTCCCAAAAGAGCCAACCCCCGGGGGGATTATCCTTTCCAAGAGCATGGTGATTGACCCCTCTCCAAAGACCCACTGGTAAATTATCCTCCCCAAAGGGCCCAGGTGATTGATCCTCCCCAAAAGCGCGGTTTTTTGTTTTCCCCCCAAACGCGCTGGGGGATTGATCCTCTCCAAAGAGCGCGGGTGTTTGATCCTCTCCAAAAGAGCGCTGGGTGATTGATCCTTTTCCAAACAGCACGGTGACTGATCCCTCAATGAACACCTGCATCCATTTTTAAAAGTGTGGGGTGTGAAGGGGGGGGTGGATTGGAAAAGCTGGGGTGGGGAGACAAAGATCTTCAAAAAAAAGCCATCCGAAGTGTTTTGCTTTCACCACTGTGTTCCCCCCTTTGTGGTAAAAGGGTACGGGGGTGCTGACTGGTATTCTCTTCATCTTTTTTTTTTTTCACCTGGGAAGAGCAGCTTGGAGATTCTTTTTGGGTCCCCTGTTTGTCCGGGAGCCAAGTCTGATTTTTGCATGAATGGTTTATTTATTTTTTGGCATGCTTTTTTGTTTAAAAAGGGTAGTTTTATCCAATCTCTTTTAAAACATGAGACAAAATTTTTCTTTCTGTCACTAAAGAAACAGAAGTTTTCCCTGCCCCCCCCAAAACCCTATCCCCCCCCGCTCCTTTGGACTGCCCGCTGTCTCTGTCTCTGTCAGTCATCAGTTCAGTCAGTTTGTTGTTTTCTGTCTGTCTGCCCTGTTGTCTGTTTTGTCTGTCTGTCTGTTGTTGTTCTCTCTCTCTCTCTCTCTCTCTCCCTCTCTCCTCCCCTCCCCTCTCTCTCAAAAAAACCCTTTGAGACCCAACATTTTTAATACGGGGTTGAACTTTCCAGCAGTGTCTTTGCTCCACGCTTTCAGAGTCAAAAAAAACAAACATGATTTCCTGTTTCCACAGCTGGTGAGTGGACCCAGCTGTTTTTGGGTGATTAGGGCTGCAGAAGAATCCAGATTGAACGACCCCCGGACCCTGAACTTCTCCTGTACCAAAAATGCTGGACTAAAAATTCCCGGGAAGAACGAAAAAGGGTTCTGCAAGTCTATGAGGGGTAAACACAAAAAACCCCAGTTTGAGTTTCGTGCGGCAAGATTGCCCTTTCCCAAAGAATGGGGTCGTGGGTGGTATTTTAGTTTTCTGTTTGGGTGTCAACGATTCGGTTCAAAAAGAAGAAAGCGTCCCCTTTTTACTCCCTTTCTTTTTTTTTCTTAAAGGGGATAAAAAAAAGGGGGGGGGTTGGTCTGTTTTCTGTTTTTTAAAAAAGCTTAGAGGGGGTGCACCCTGATTTCATTGTCTGTGTGAAAGTTGAAAAACATTTTTTTCCCCCTTTTTTACCACCCAAGGTTTCCTTTTGGCTTCCATGCTGAATTCATTTACACAAATAAAACATTAAACACTTTTTTGCCCCCTTTTTGTGAGGTTCCGTCGCTTTGCATTTTGTTCTTTTTTTTTATCTCCTTTCTTTTTTCTCTTTTTTTTTTTTTTTTTTTCCCCTTTTTTTTTTTTTTCCCAAATTTGTGAAACCCTTTTGTTTCGGCATTCTGCCTAAAGGTTTTGGATTTTTTATAATGATGCAATGTGCCTGATACTGGCCCTTGGGTCATGTTCCCTTTGTGTGACTGAGGGGTTATGTAATCAAATGCTTTTTTTGAGACGAAATTTAAAGTTTGATCGAAATGTCCCCTTTTAGCCCCCCAAAAAATTTAAATTTCAAGGGGTTTCTTTGCTTCTTCCAGTTTATTTTTTTCTCGGGGTTTCAACTTTATTCTGCCTCCGGGGTTGTGCAGTGTGATAGGGTTTTGCATGTAATTTTTCTCTTTCAAGGTGATCCCAAAGAAAACCGTTTTTTTTCAGGGGTTCATCGTGTCAGTCCCGCCATTACCACTGGCTAGGTGCTTGTAAAGAAGAGGCCCCTCCCACATGTCACTGAAGACTTTTGTGGTCACAAAAAACATGAAAGTGTGTTTTTCCCTTTCTGATCCTGTACTTTTTTTTTTTACGCCTTGTCCCAATGTTTTCTGGCTTCTGTTCTTTTTAAATCACCAAATTTCCAGCTTGCTCGGGGAACGATAAAACTTACAAATTTGAAAGGTACTTCTTTTAGATTTTTTGTTGTTATTCTGTTCTGGAGTTTTTTTACTTTGGTGGAAGAATACCCCAAAACTTCGCTTTTTTTTTTCAGTAGGATATAATCCTAACTTTTTTTCTACACTGGGGGAACCCCCTTCTCTGTCCCTTTTGGCGAAAAAACCCCCAGCATTTTTCTGAAACCCATTTGTTAAAACCCAAATTTCTGAGACCAGGGTTTAAAAAACTTTTAAATCAAAATGCTAAATGGACCTGGAAAATTTTTCTCTTCTTCAGCGGGCTGAGGCTTGTTTTGGCCCTTCTTGTGGGGTATCTTCCTTTATTCAGCATGGAGGGTTTGGTCGCTTTTTTTTTTGTTTTTCCTTTTTCCCCTATTTGACTTTTCAAGTGTTCTTGGGACATAAAAGGGTAAATTTAAATTTTTTGGGTATAGTTTTTAAACATTTTTCGTTTCAGCTTTCCCTCCCGCCAAGGGTTTTTTCTCCTTTTTCCCAAGGGTATCAGTCTTTTTGGCCGGGTGCCCTGACAGTTCAAAGCTCGGGTAAGTCTTTTGTTTGCTTTGGTGGTCCCCTCTCTGCAGCCCAGTCTAGTTGATCTCTTCTCCCGCTTCTTCCTGTGCTTTTCAGTGGGTCTTTAGGCACGGGTGCCCCCACCCCCGGGTGGGTTTTCTGGGGGCCCGGGAGGGGTTTTGCAGTGGGGATGTGGGGGGGTGGGTGATTTTTTTTTTCTCAGCCTCCTCCCCAAACCCCTGGCCCAATTTTTGTGGGGTGATGTTGTGGGCCCGGAGTCCACTAAGTGGTGGAGTTTTTTCAAAACCCATGGGGAACGGGTTTTTTTGGGAACCTCCCTCACACCCGTCCAAGAGGGACGTTGTTAACGTTTCTTTCCCTCACGTCAAGATTTTTTTATCACCCTTGCGTTTCTACGAGAAACTTTTTTCCGGTCGTTTTCTCTGTCTTGTAAATTTTGGTGAGTTTGTTGTAATGTTCCTTGGGGGGGATGGGTAAGTTTCAGGACGCCTCTGTCTGTCCCGTCTTTTTCGTCTGCTTCGTCTGTCTGTCCTGTCTGTCTCTCCTTTTCTCTCTCTCTCTCCTCTTCTCTCTCTTTTCTCTCTGTTCGCTTGGTTATTTTATATTTTTCGCTTGTAACCAAAAACCCACCGTTTGCCCAAATCCCATTTCAAAAAATTTTTGAAAATAGAAGAAATACCTTTTTGGCCCAAATTTTTGAACATTTAGTTGCATTTTCTTAGAGATTTAGAAAAAAGAAAAAATATAAAAGTATTACTTTTTTTCTTCAGAAGCCATGTTTAGAAGAACAACAAAAACTATTACTTTTTTTTCTTTATGAGAATTTAACTAGTTTTGTTTACTCTCAGGCCAGCACCTTTTTTTTCATCAAGCCCTTTAAATTTCTTGGGGGCACCAGAGTGAATTTTTCCCGTTCTTTTTTAAAATATTTTTCCCCTTTAACGGAGTTAATCGAAAGGTAAGATTTTTTAAATCCCAGCCAAAGGGTTTTTCTGTTGGGTGTTTACTTTGCGTCAAAGGGGACTGCCAAACAAACTATATGGAAGGCAAGCGCCTATCGCAAAAGTGCCCCTCAAAGAAATATCGTTTCACTTTGTGGTGTAATTTTAGTTTGGGTAAAAAGTCAAATTTTTATTGATCCAAGCAATTAGAAGTGTAGTTCCCAAAGATTTCAAGATGCACGCTTAGCTTTTTTTTTGTTCATAAAACAGTTTCCAATTTTTCCTGCTGGTGGAATTATTAAGATGCAAGAAGTTTGTTTTAACTTTTCTGTATTTCCTCAAATTACAATTTTTCTAAATGTTTTTAAGATAATACTTTAAATTTTCCCGCGGACCTGGCCGTTTTTCTGTAACTAAAGGCAAATGTTTACATTTGGCCCAAATTTTTCCCCTTTCAGCCTAAAAAAACAGACATATCAAATCTCTTCCCTTCCATTACTTCATGGGGAACCCCCTAAAGTTGCAGCTCGTTTTCCCCAAAGATTATTCACCCCCTTCCTTTTTACTGCTGCCCAAATGATCTCGTGACACAAACTTCTCTTTTTCCCACAGGAACCTTTGGGAGTGGTTCCCAAAAACTGGGAAATTTCACTTTTGCTTGATTAACATGCCCGTGTCTTTCCCCAAAGGGAAAATTTCTACGCTTTGTTCTACTTAGCTGAAAAAAAGTCCACCTGTCCCGGGAAAAAAAAATCAGATCGAAAAAAAAAAAAGTAATGTAGCATACGGGCCCCTTGTCAAATCAGATAACAAAAATGAATTTTGTTTCTGTTTAGGCCAAAAAGGGTTGTACATTTAAAACGCCCCAGGTACCAAATTTTTTATCGAATACTTTCCCGCTGCCTTAAAAACAAAAAGCTTTGGGCATCGGTTATGTCTTTACGGCTCTTTATCTCCATGCCGAATTTCTGCAGAAAAATTTCTCAAGGCCCCTCTGCTAGGTTGGCTACTCCTGCTCTTCTCCTGTAGCCTGTCCCATGTCATCGGGAAAGCTCGGTTTTTAAAAAATCCCGCCCCCAATGCTTACGAGCTTTTTGTCCCTCTAGTGCAAAGGTCATAAATTTTCTCCAGCTAAATGTTCATTGGAACGGAGAGTCTAGGCGGTTAAAAGAATATAGCAGTTTGGGAACCCTTTATGTTTGCCTTTTCCGTTACATGCCCCAAAAAAGTGAAAAGAAAGGAGATCTTGCCTTTTTTTTTTTTAAAAAATGAAAATTTAATTTTTTTTTGTTTATTTGTTTGTTTTTCGTGTGAGGAACAGAGAAGATTTTTTAGGGGGAAAAGTTTTTTTATTGGGCTACTTTTTAAAAATGGATTTTTTTTCCGATTGGTTTTTTTTTTTTTTTTTATATTATTTTTATGAAATTTACCTATGGGGAAACTGCTTTGGGGTTTCCAGGGGTTAAAAATTTTTGTTCAAAAGAAAATTTAATATGGGTAGTTCTTTTGTCATTGATATGAAAAATGGGTGCATGTTGGCAGAGGTTTTTTTATTTTTAAAGTTACGGAAAGTGTACACTTAAATTTGGGTTTTCTGTCAAGTCGTTTACAAACTGTGGGTTTAGCAGTGTGCTTTTTTATAAAAAAAAAACACACACACACACACAAAACACACACCACACACACACACCACACACACACCAGAAAAAAGAGAGAGAGAGAGAGGGGAGAGAGAGGGGAGAGAGGAGAGAGAGAGAGAGAAAGTCAATCTTTAAAAAAGTAAGAAAAAGGAGTGAGAAAAAGACAACCTATTAAAGATTTTTCAAATCAGTGAGCTTACAAGTATCCTTGTCACAGGACAAGGGGTTTATTTCCTTGCTTTATTAAAAGGGATCTAAAAGTGTGTAGAAAGGCCCTTTGGGAGTGGATAATCTTACACTCAACTTGCCCCTGTATATTTTATCCTGCTCTATTTAATTTAAAGGGATCTAAAAGTGTATTGAAAGACGTTGGGGGGGACAATCTTGCACCTATCCCTTTCCAATGTTATATATCCTGCTCTATTTAATTAAAACATTCCCAAAAATGTGACAGAAAAACGTTTTGGGGCAATTAACCCGCTTTTATTTAATTTAAAAAAAATTCAAAAATGTGCCCGAAAGACGTAAAGGTACAATTTGCACAATTTTCGTGCCCTTATTATTTTATCTTTCTGTATCTAAGGGGATCAAAATGTAGTGACAACCTGCACAATATCTTGTCCCCTGTTATATATTTTTGGGGTATTTAAGGTTTTCAAAAAGGGTTTTGTGCAAACCCCGCACAATATCTTGCCGTGTTATATAAATTTTCTGTATTAAGGTATCAAAAGTGTAGTGACAACCTCGCACAATATCTTTTCCCTGTTATATATCTTGCTGGGATCAAGGTATCAAAAGGGGTAGTGACAACCTTTTTGCAAATATCTTGCCCGTTTTAAAAAAAATATCTTGCCAAGGGATCTAAGGGGATCAAAAGTGAGTGACAAAACCCCGCCCCATTAAACTTGTCCTGGGGATATATCTTGCTGTAAACTAAGGTATCAAAAAATGACAAAAGGCTTTTTTAGGGACAGTCCTGCACAGTAACCCGGCCCCTGCTGAAAAAAACCACGTCCCGTCAAAAAAGGGGTTTCTACTGTGTTTTATTTATCCAATTTCACCCAAAAGGAAAAGGGACTTTTTTTTTCCTTGTTTTTAGGTTTCGCAATGTAAAAACAATACGTGTTTTAAAAATTCAGTTTATAGAGGTCTGCACTAGCAGACATTATGGGTACGAATTCGCACATTAACGGGGGTTTTTTTAAATCACCTGAAAACACTTAATCAAATATGAAAGAAAAAAAGAAAAACGCTGATGTTTTTTTTGTTCCCTTTTTTCCCCGGGGCAGATGGTTAAAAATTAAGGGTTAAAATTATAGTCCCCTTCCCAAAAGCAGAGGTTATCTCAGGACTGTCACCCCCGTTTTAAACTTTCCACGTATACATGTTAAAAAAGGAAATTTAAAAACAAAACCTTACCCAAACCCCTTTAAAAAAAGATTTAAAAAAACCAAACCTAGGATTAAAAAAAACCCCAGTTGAAATCCCCTAACTGTAATCTGCAAAAAAACAATACTGGGTAGAGAAAATCTAACAACACCAAATTCACAAAACGATGAAATTTAAAATTTACTTCTTTTTGGAAGGGTTTAAAAAAAAATTTTCCCGGGGAAAAATCCGGGAAAAGAATCTTTATTTTTTTCTTTTTTGTAATGTTTTTTTTCTAAGTCGTATAAAAAAACCCGCAGTCTAAAGGGAAAAAGTTTTGGGCAGATATCGACTATCACAGGCAACACAGAAAGGCGGGTCCCTTTTCCCCCCCTTTAAAAAAAACGAATGAGAAAAAAAAGCATGACCCTTTCCCAATCTACACAATTTCTGTTTTTTCCCCTTTCGACCGCCCGCGCCATGGGGGAAAATTTTTCCTTTAAATTGGCCAATTTTATAAGCTTATTTTTTTCTGGAGGGTCCACTCCTCCTCCCCTAAAGGAAAATTTACATACGAAGCTTTTTTTGCCCTTTTTTAAAAACTGAGGATGGTACAAGCAGTTTTTGAAGGGGCGAAGACGGACCGGGCCCCTTTTAGAAAGCCCATCCCCCCTCTTCGTTGCCTCTGATTCCCCCCAAAGACCCGGCACCCACGCCAAAAAAATCTCAAAAACCCCCTTTAAAAATAATGAAGAAAAAAAATGGTAAAAAAATTGAATAAAGCCCGGGTGTTTTTTTTGTTTCTTTTCCTATTAAAACCTCTAAAACCGAAAGAGAATCTTTTTTTTCAAATAAGGGGAATTTTCCCAGACTGGGACTGCCCCGATCAACTCCAAAGCCAAAAAATAGGCAAATAAAATTCCGGGAGTGTAAAAAAAGTGCTTTCAGAGGGGGAAAGTGTTTGGACGTTTTTCTCCGAAGCTGGAAAATATGCGGGGGACCCCACACCAACACGGAAATTTGAACCCTCAGTAAAAAATAACCCCCAAAGTTTTTTAAGGTTAGAAAAACAGCTAAAAATAATTTTTTTTAAATTAAGGAACTCGTGTTTTTTTGCGCTTTCACGGGTTTAAAAAAAACCAATTTCTGGAGACGGAAAAAAGTCCAAGGGGGGTTGTTGAGGGGAAAATTTTTAACGTCCCCGAGGGTGGGCCCCAACTTTAATATCCCCCTCCTCCCAAAAAGGAAATGCGAATACCGAAAGGGGGGTTTCTGGTGGACTTCTTTCAAAAATTTCTCCTAGAAATGAGGATTCAAAACCAAGGCGCGGCAAAGGGGTTTTTTGGTTTTTGAAAAAAGGGGTGTTTTTTGTAGTAAAAATTTAAAGCAAATTTTACCCCTTCCCAAAGAGAGAGGGAAAAACTCTCCTGCCTCAGGGTTTTAGGCTATTTAACAGGGTTTTTGTACGAAAAAACCCAAGGCCCGAGGCGAAGACCCTGATGGTGAAATGGGGCTAGGACTTTTTTATACGGGGGCTCTAGCGGCGCCCCCTAAATGAAAAATGGCCCTATTTCCCAAATTGGAACGAACAACGGGCCCGTAAAAATGGAGAAGCGTGCGTTTGTCTGCAAACCCCAAACCGATTTAGCCAAAACGGAAAAATATTCATGGCTTTTTAGCAAAGTGTTTCAAATTCTGAAATGGGCTTTTTAAAAATTCCCAATTTTTTGGGCAAAGGTAACAAACCCAAAAAATTTTGGGTTCGTGACCCGCAGGAATTTTAGCCTTATCTATGAAAAATTTTTGGGGGCGGAAAAAGTTGTCTGAAATTGTGAAAGTGGATGCATCTTTTTTTAAAAGATGAAAATTTGAACCCATTTTCAACTGCCCACTGTTGGGCTTTATTTTGACACACAAAATGGAGTTGGGGTTTTACACCAGCCCAAATGTCTTTTCCCGAGCATAAAGGGGGAAAAACATCAACAAAAAGAGAGCATTTTTGAACCCTTTGGGTTTACAGAGTTTACAAATTTTTATTTAAATTTTTTTCTAAAAAGGGGGTGGGGAAAAGGGTACTACCCTGTGGAAAACCCATTTCCTGCCCCCTGAATTTTTGACAATGTTTGGGCCCCCCACGGAACCCGGAAGGGCCCGTCCCGCCAAAAAAATGTTCATGAAAAACTGGGGGAGATTGGGCCCCGGGGAAAAAAAAAAACCCCTCCGATGGAGGGGCTGAAGGATTCCTACTTCCAAAAAGTCGTGTCATAGGGCCCTTTTCTATGTCGAAAAAAAAAAGGCAAAAAACATGCTTTTTATCTAAAAAAAAAAGTTTCGAATAAATGGTGTCAACCCCTGTGGTCATTTGGCAAACTAAAAATTTTTTTTTTAAATGCATATGATCAGTAT
Organism: Conus canariensis; assembly: GCA_033310375.1. Taxonomy (NCBI): domain Eukaryota; kingdom Metazoa; phylum Mollusca; class Gastropoda; order Neogastropoda; family Conidae; genus Conus; species Conus canariensis. The sequence goes on from JAMYXO010000753.1 coordinate 22,617, forward strand.
TTAAGGTGTCACCTGTAATGAAGAGAATCTGATAAAAAATTCTTTTTTTTTCTATACCCTCTTTCCCTGTTTCGTTTTTATGGTTTAAATTTAAAAAGTTTAATATAGTTTTTTTAAAATGGAGTTTAACCCACGGGCGGAGAACAAAACAAAATTTTGAAAAAGAGGGGGGTTTGTTACCCCCAATGACGTTTTAAAAACAAAGCACAGACAAGACACGATGCATTTCGACCTCTTTTGGGGCTTTTTTTCAGGCAAAAAAAAAAAATACATTTAACATTTAGGGGCAGTTTCAAACAAAAAACGAAGAGGGACCCCAAACTGTTGTCCCCTGTTGGGAGGGAAATAGCCCCCAGGGGGAAATGACAGAGGGGTTTTTGGGAGATAAAAGGAGGGGGGGTTTTTGTGGGGGGGGGGGGGGGGTGAATTTCGATGGGGTTTTGTGTCTGTTTAGTGGGGTGGTGTTTATATATTTGTGACGGTTGTTTTTTTGGTGGATTGATAATAAATTTATAAGTGGGGGGGGGGGGGGGGGCAAAAGAAGGAGAGCTAAAATCTCATCACCACTATTTGGGGTGGGGGGTGGGGGTTTGGGGGTTGGGAGGTTTATTTTTAATAGTGTTGTTGAAAAATTAAAAAAAACGCTGTGGGATGATGTTCATTGTAACAGGTGAAATAATTTTGTTTTGGGATCATTAGGGTGATGTTGGTTAAAAGAAGATGGGAGTGATCAATGAAAAAAAGGGTATCATGTGTTCCCCAAAACACCACACACACAACAAAACAAAACACACACACACCACACACCCCCACCACACACACACACAAAGCGGGGGGGGCCACATGTAAACAAAGTTCCCGGGTTTATTTTTAAACATATGATCATAATGGGGAAATAACTGTGGAAAGTTTTCACACACCAAAACACACACACACACACCCCAAACACAACACAAAAAACCCATATATATATATATATATATATAAATATATATAATTTTATAAAATATTTCTCATTCACAAAAAAAAAATCATAAAAAAGTCACCGATGGGGGAAGATCATGGGGAGAAACAACCCGGGAGTGTGGAAAGATTCTTCTTTCCCTTCCCTTAGGCAGGGAAAGGGGGGGGAGGTTTTGGCAAAGCTTCTGTATGGGGGAAGGCCCTCCAATGGTTAATAAAAATTTTGCCAAAACATTTGGGGTGTTGGCAGGCCAGGTTTTTACTTTTGGGTTGTTGGGACTGTTCCGCCCTCATTTGGGGGGCATGGATAAAATTTTAAAACTCGGGCCCTGTGGAGTTTTTTTCAGAGTTGTGATTTTCACAGTCTGGGGTGCCCGGGGTTTTAGTATCACAAAAAAATGGTCTTCTTCTTCGTTTACTTAGGGAGGAAACCGGAGGTAAATGACGGAGGCTGCTGTTGGTGAAGGAAACCCCCCCAGTGGTCAGTTTGGGGTTTTTCACCCCATTGGGGAGCTGGGAGGCCAGGGTTTTTTCCCCTTTGGGGCCCAGCTGGGGAAAGCTCAGCTGTCTTGGGGCTGCACTGCATTGATGGTTTGAAAGACTCACAGGTTGGGGGAGTATAGTGGACCTGTTTATTTTAAATCTGGGAGAGCCTTGTCCCCCAGTCTAACAAAGTTCACTTTGGGCTGATCTGGGGATCCGGGAGTTAAAAGATCCCCTTGTTGAAGTCAGGGTGCTGCTCAAGTCATCTTCCTATTTGTCCCCCTTGGAAATATTTTTTATTCATTCCAAGGAGGGTACCTTTTACAGTTGGGGCTGGGGTGGGCCTCCTTCGTCAGTTGGTTTAGCTTCTTCTTTTTCATATAGTGCCAAGGGATTAAGGTGTTCACTGGAGGGAGTGTTTTCATTTACTGATAAATGGTAATAATTTTAAATTTATAGTACCCCAGGGTGAATTTTACCATTGTTATACAAGTGGAAAAACGCAAATGGTGATGGGGGCAATGGTGCAAGGGGGGGGACATAGGAAAATTTCCAATGATTGTGGGTGAGCTCACTGGCCCCTTGGGGGAGACCCAAAGGTTTCTTTTAAAAGGGTGATGGTCACTGAGGGAAGTGGAATAATAAGGTGGCAAATTTGGGATAATATTACAGGTTGAGAAAGGGGTGGAGGGGGGGGTTTGGGGGTAGATTTTTTGGGGGGTGATGGTTTATGGATCATTGGAGATATGTAGGTTTAGATAATTGGGTTTTATTTAAATGTGGGTTATGTTGTGGGATGGTTTTAAAATGCCCGGGGGGGGGAGTGGGGGAGGTGTTCAAAGTGGGTGGATGATGTTTATGGTGAAGGGGGTAGGTATGAAACCCCTGGAGGGCCTTCACCATACAGAAGCCTTTTCCAGTCCCTTCCCCAAATTCCTGGCCCAAGGAAAAAGAGGAGAATCTCTTCCTACACTAAAACCCTTGATTTCAAAATGACATCACCCATCAGTGACTGATTTGGGTGGGTATTTTTTTTTGTGAAAGGGGGGTTTAAATATATAATTTATATATATATATATTATTTTTTTTTTTTGTGTGTGTGTGTGTGTTGGGGTGTGTGTGTGTGAGTTTAAAATAAGATAATTTTTCCTTTTAGGGCCCCGCCGAACCCCAAAGGGCCCCATCAGGGCTGTCACCACGTTAAAAACAAATCACGAGTCATTTAAAAAAAAAAAAGAAATAAAAAAAAAACTTTCACACATCTCTTTAAAAAGACATCTTTTAGAAAAAGCACCAGAAAAATTCGTTTTAAAAAAAAAATTTTATCCGTTAAAAAACTTAAATTTAGATGAAAAAACGTTAATCTCTCTCAAAACCAAAAGGGTCACGTCCCGGGGGGACAAACTCTGAACAGGGTTTTTCCCTGGACCTGCTGTAAAATGTTTTTGTCTCCCATCGTGCAAGTCCCAACAATCTAAAAGAATATGTTTTTATTGTTAGTGGGGAAAATGAAAAATGGAATCACCCCCGGGGCTTCTTCACTCTTTAAAAGGTTTCGAATGGGTAAAATACGAAAAGGGGCCGGGGTGCAACCGGGACAGAAATGTTTCTTTTTTACGACCACCAACGTAGAAGGGAGGAAACTCCTTAAGGGTTTTGGAAAAGGGTCTGAAAGAGTTTGTTAAACCGTTTTGTGTATTCCCAAACCTCCTGCCCGTTGATAGATAGGGTAGTTATAAAAGGGCAAGCCCCCCTTTCCCCCATAAAGGGTGATATCAGAAACTATACCGGGGGGTTTATTACTTTACTTGATTATACAAAAAAACATATGCAATCTGCAACCTTAAAATGTAAAAAAAAACAAATAAATTTATAAAAAATGTTCACAAACTCTTAAAAATTTAAATTTCACGAACTTGCAATTTCTAAAAAACTCACAAGTTTAAAATTTTTTTCAAAAAATTTTTTTTTTTTGTTTTCCCCCGGGGATCATCAAACTCAGTCCCACATGCTTTTAAAAGTGTACACCAATCGCTTTCAAACAAAGGGGTCGTTTTTCTCCCCCTTTTAAGAGGAAAGAATGAGTTAAAATTTAAATATGTCCCAAAATGCAGTCTATTAAAACACATTCTTCTTTCCCGTTTTTGCAAACCGAAGGTTAAAACCCTTCAGACAATCTGGCATTTTTTCTCAAAAGAAGTTTTTTTCCCGATTCCAAAATTCCCAAAATCTTGCCAACGTTTCTTTACAAACTTTTTTATTAGCTTTTTTAAAATCCCGGGAAAAGGTAACCGATGGGACGCTTGACAGGAATTTATTTAACGCTTTTTTTTGCTTTTTTCTGTCCGCTATCTCATTGCCCCCTAATACCGCAGTGGCCCAGGGACCCACCAAAAACAAAATTCCCTTTTTCTAAAAGGGAGTTCGGTTAAAAGTTCTAAAATGGATATTAAATTAGGATGGTTCCCCAAGTTGACGAAATTTTTAGCTTGTAAAGCTGAGAGAGAGTCAACTACTATAACAAAAAAACTTTTGAGTTGAACTTTTTGGGACAGTCTTTAAACCCAAGATTTTGGCTTCTAAAATTTTGCGTAAAAATAGAAGAATGATCTTTAGACGAAAAAAATGAGAATGGGCCCCAGGGAGATGTCGATGCTGCACAACTTTCTCTTTTCCCAAATTTGGGAACCCTCCCCTATAGAGAAATGTTCGATGTTTTTTGTTTTTCCCTTTTTTTTCTAAAAACAAAAAGTTTATAAATTCTGGACTTGGGTTTTTTTTCTTTTTTTTATAAAACAGAGAAAAAGAGAAATCTATTTTTGGAGTTACCCCCGTTTTCCTTTGGGGGGACAAAACCCGGGAACAGGGAAGGTCATCAACATCCCCTAAATTTATGTTAAACCTCTTCAAAAAAAGTCCTTTACTCTCTGGCCCCAAAAAGGAAAGGGGGGCCCAAAGTAAAATGCCTCAAACAGGCTTTGGGAGGTGGAGGCTCCCAAAAAAACAAGAGTAGGCCCGGATTCTCTGGGGGGAAACCTTCAAATTTTAAAAAATAATTCATACTGAGTTTTTGTACGACGGAGGTTTTAAAATGGGTTTATGAGGCCCCCGCATACAAACTAAAAGATTGGCGATGTTCCCAAAAGCACCAAAAGCAAACCTAACCTTTATGATGAACTGTGTCCAATAGCTTCAAGGGAAAACTTTGCACTGACCCCTTTCACCTGGCAACCGTAAAACGAGCTTTGATCTCACTTTGAGCTCGATAAAAGGGTTTTTCAGAGTAAATTTGTCGGCGCCCCAATCGGGGCGCCCCAACCCCCTTTTAAAATTTTCTAAAGTTTTAAACCCCCTTGCCCTCAAATTCTAATGTGAGGTTAAAAAAAATTTAGCTTCTCTTTAAAAATCACGCCCAAAAATCTGGGGTTAAAGCAAAAAACTTTGATCGATTCATCAGAAATCTTAATGTCCGGCTCTCCTAAAGGGCCCCTAAGTTTCGTTTTAAAAAATATAAAATACAGTCTTGGACTGTGGGAAAAATTTTAAAAACCCTTCTCTTTTAACCCACTCTTGGATGTTCTTTGGGCACATTGCTGAAGCTGACGTTCTTTCTGAAGGTAAAAACTTCCCTCTAATGCAAGGGAGAAGTCATCTTTCAAACCCAAAAAAAACATCGGGACCTTTTTTCAACCCGACTCAAAAGATATTTTTTAATTTTGATACAATACAACAAGGGATAAAAAATGCTTCCTGGGGCACCCCTGTTTTAAAACAAAAAAGCTGAAAATGACCCTGAAGCCACGGAAAAAAGGGACCCTTTTAAAAAAATGTTAAATAAAAAGGGGACCCGCCCAAAACTCCATGTTGAAAAGGTCTTTCAGTTTGCCGAAACCTCCGGGGGGGTTTTTATATGCTTTCCCCAATTTCAAAAATATAGAGGTAACATGCTGTTTGCGGCGAAGGCTTCTGAAAAAAAAGATTCCAAACGTACAAGGGGGTCTATGGGACCCCTTTTTACAAAAAGCCACATTAAAATTTTGGGGCCAAAAAAAACCCTTTCCAAGCTTTCCAAAAGAGACGCCCCGGGAGCCCATCTTTCCAAAAGTTTTAAAAAAAGAAAAACTTGTCAACGCTATAGGAGGTGGGGGGGTTATTGGGGACCCGAGTTGCCCCTTTTTCCTGGTTTAGGGATGGGAACAATAATAGTTCCTTCCATTTTTGGGGGGAAAATTTCCCGTTTCCCCAAAAATACGTTTTAAAATCTGAAAAAGGGAATAGAAGGGAATTTTTCCGTTTGAAAAAGATGGAAAAGGCATTTTTTTGAACCTCATCGGGGCCCAACGGGCGGAATTGTTGATTTGGGATGGTTTGGGTTAAATTTCCCACTGTGAAAAAAAGGGGCATTAGTCTAAAGAATTGTAGTTTAAAAAATTGGGGGGGGTGTTTTTTGGGATTCTATTTTAATTTTTTTAAAATTTTATTTGGAATAATGGTTAGAAGATGAATTTTGAGAGATGGAAGGGGCCCAAAGAGGTTTGTATTTTCCTTTTCTATCCGAAATTGGTTTCCCTTTTATTTTCGGGGTTGTCTAAAACCCAAAAGGGTTCTTTTACCTTTGATTTTTTTGATGGTTTCCCCTTACTCGGGGATGATTTTGTGGGAATTTAAGGGGGAACAAAGTTACGCAGGGTTTTTTTTTTACATCTTTTGATAATATATTCGCTTTAGCTTTTTTTTTTATACTCATTCGATTTTTTTCCCGTCGGATTTTTTTCCCGGAATTTTTAAGCGCTTTCCTGTGATTTTTATAATAGCTTCTTTCCCACTATTTTTAAACCCAAGGCATGCCAGAGGTCTCTTACATAATCGTTAATTTTGGGTTTAGATTGGAAGGGTAAAAATGTTGGCCAATTTTCTCTTGTGGGGGGGAAGGGGAAGAACAAAAAAAAAACCCAAAAAGATAAAATTTTAGGGGAAGGAAAAGGGGAAAAAGCTAAAATGTTAGAAATATAGTAAAGAATAAAAATTTACATTAATAAAAGTATTTTAAAAATAATTTGAAAATATAGTTATGAAGTTGTAACAAAAGGTTACTGATTAGAAAATTTAAAAAAAATTTAAAATTAAAAAAATTTTTGGGAAAAATATATATGTTTATTTTTAAGAAAATTTGGTATGAAGGTATATGTGTATGCGGTGTGAAAGCGTGTGCGTGTTTTTGATACTTTGTTTTTTGTGCCGCGCGGCGCCCCGCGCGCTTTTTGGGTGTGTGTTGTGGTTGTGTTGGGGGAGACAGGACAGAGAGGGGGAGAGAGAGGAGAGGGGGTGTGTGTGTGTGTGTGTGGTGTGGGTGTGTGGGGTGGGGGGGGGGGGGGGATTTTTTAGCCTTGGGCTTTTCCCCTTTTTGGGGGGGGGGTTATGGAGAGGTAAACGTGGGGGGTCAGTAGATTGTGTGGTCTCAACCTGTGTGGGGAAAGAGAGGTGACCGAGTGGTCAGTAGAACCGTTGTGCATTGCCATCGGGTTTTTGGGGTGCACCCCATCCCCAGCCCCCCGTCTTACCCCGCGAAAGTAGGGAAAAGGTTGTCGTGAGGTCAGAAAACGAACTAGATGCCCAAAGGGGGCTTCCGGTTCGTGGGACGAAAATTGTGTTTTCCTTTTGTGGGGGAGTCCCTGGAAAGCTACAAAATGTTCCCGTGAGGGGGCTTCGTTTTCCGTGAGTTGTTGTGGGGTTTTTTGGGTTTGTGTTTCTGCTGTTTGTTTCCCTTCTTCAAAAAACAATTCGGTCTTTGGGTTTTTTTTTTTTTTTTTTTTTTTTTGGGGAGGAGGGGGAGTTTGTGACGCCCAAAAAAAATTATAAACGTCAACTTGAAATGACCTGGAAAACATGGGAAAAAATAAATTTTTGACAAAGGGGAGGAGAGCAAAAACCCAAAACGGCCGGGCTTTGGGTTTGTCCACCCCTATTTGGGAATTTTTTTTAAATTCGTCTTTTTTTCTCCGTAGTGACCACGACTAAGGGGGTTAAGAGACCCTTTCGAAAAGGAAAAATCGTGATGTTTTTTACAGAGTGTATCCCTTAGACTTGGGGGGTTTTTAAAAGGGTTTATAGGAGAAAAAAGAAAATATTGATGTTTTGTTCACAAATAAAAACTATTTTCGAAGACATGACATAAAAATACGCGTACGTCTGAGCATATACCCAAGAATAATGTGTGTGTTCCCCAGGCGCGCGGCCCCCGGGGGGGTTTTGTGTTTGGGGTTTGTGTGGGGGGGGGGCCCATATATGTGTCCTCTGTTTTTGTGTTAATAAAAATAAAAATTTAAGTTAATTTATTTGGCCCCAATTTCTAAAAATTTAGGGCTTTTAAGCGTTTTAAAATCCCAACAGAAAACAACAAAACGCACAAAACACACCCCCCAAAACGCACGCGCGGGGCGCGCGCGCGCGCGAACCCCGAGCTACGCTTTAACCAAACCCCGCTCTCAGACAACCAGCAGCACGCACGCAAGAAATCACATAAAACAGGGCCCTGCCGCACGAACACAACCCCCAACCACTCCGCGGGGGCACGAAAAAACCCCACTCAGGTGGATTGGAAGTTGGGGGGGGGGGGGGGGGGGAGGGGGGGGAGGGAGGGGGGGTTACGACTGATAAAAGAATTTATTTTTTGACCGCAGATTTAAAAAGAAGAGGGTAAAAGGTTAGGTGTTTGACACTGTGGGAAGTGTATTCAAAAGGGTGGCCCTTTGGGGAAGGGAAAAAAGAACGTTGGACAAAAAATTTTTTTTTTGGACAGAAGGAATGCGCAAGAGGGGGCGTGGCAGAGGAACGAAGAGGGAGGGATGGGATGTAGATGAGGGGGGGTGTGGGGAAAAGATTTTTTGGGTCCGTACCAAAAAACCAAAAGGGAAAAAAAACGACGGCGCCAGCTTGTAGTCAATTGGGCCTCTAAAATTGGAAGCCGGGGGAGGGCGGGCAACAGAGGAGTGACATTTTTTACGTTTAGCGCTTTGCAAAAAACCCTGGCAGCGCTCTTCTAAACCTTCTGCAGTTTATTGAGAGGTATTTTGGTTTGGGCCACCCAAAGGGGATGTTGCAGTAGTCACCCTTGAGAGAATTTGGGGGAACCCAAACCAGAGTTTTTGTGGTTTCGGTGAAAGGAAGTGTCTGATTAAATTGATCTTACGTATTTCCAGATATGATGCTTCCCCAAAACATTGGGACACTTTGGTGTTTGGGAAAGGGGGGTTTAAATCAAAATTCACCCAAGGTTACGACCCTTGGGTTTGAGAGTTGAATATCAAAATTCCAATACTGATGGAAAAAGGAAAAGAGGGGATCCCTTGGATTTTTGGAGGAGAAAGGGGGGAAAAATTTTTCAGTTTTGTCATCATTACCCTTAAAAACTTATTCAAATCACCCAATTCTTTAAATTTTTGGAACAGCTTTTAAAACTTATGACAACGTTCTTGAGTTGAGATACAGTGCTTCACTTGTCTTTTGGTGTCATCAGAAAAATTTTCATGCACCCAATGAGTGCTGTTTTTGAAAATGGTGTGTGTGTGTGTGCGGGGCGCCGCGTTTTGTTGTGGGGGTGTGTGTGTTGGGGGTGTTTTGTTTTTGGTTGTTGTGTGTTGTGGGGGTTGGGGGGGGGGGGGGGGGGGTCTCCCTCGTGTATGGGGGCGTGCGTGTGTGTGTGTCCCTCGGGGGTGTGTGGGCGTGGGGTTCTGCCTTTTGTGTGTGTGTGGGGGGGGGGGGGGGGGGGGTCTCCCTTGTGTGTGCGCGTGTGTGTGTTTTTTTGGGATGTCTTTTTCTTTGTTTTGTCTTTTGGTTTTGTGTGTGTGGGGGTTGTGTGTGTGTCTGCGCCCCTTTCTGCCCCCTGTGTGGGGGTTATTTTGTTAGTTCTTAAAATTTAAAACGTCTGTTCACTTAAGTGATATTAGACAAAATAATGCAGAAAAGAGTGGATGAGGGGAAAGGGAAAATTTGTGTAGCAAAATGTAGTATAGGCCTAGTGCGAGTGTGTGTGTGGTGTGTGTGTGGGTGTGGGGTGTGTGTGTGGTGTGTGGTGTGTGTGTGTGTCCCGTCCCGTGCGTGTGGGTGTGCGTGTGGGACTTTGACAAATGAAAAGAAAATACTGTTCAAAAGGGAAAAAATTTTAAAAATAAAAATTACAAAAAAAAAAAAAAAAAAAACCACAAAAAACAACAAAAAAAAAAAGGGAAAATATTTACACAAACGAGCCAATGGGTTTAAACTTTCCCCAAATTTAAAAAAATTTGAAAAAAAGGCCCGTAAATTTTTCTGGAAAATGCATGGGAATTTTTTTGGGGTGGGAAAGTTGGAGGGGAGATGAGTTAAAAAATAGGAACAATCAAAAAAAAAAGCAGAGAAATTGAAAACTGTCGACTGTTCCAAAAGGCGCATTGAAAATTTCTGGGGAATTTTTGTTACGAAGGGGTTTTAACTTTAACCCTATAAAGGAGATTCCATTTTCCAAAATTTGTGTACTTGTAATACTTTTTTTATAAAATTTTTACGAATTTGAAGGGCCCGAGTTAGAGGGGAAAAAAATTTCCGGTTTTAAAAACAGCAGTCGTAAAGAATCTTGTGGATGTTTTTAAAAGTGTACGGGTTTCTTTTTACAGATTAAAAAAAAGCTAAAAAAGGGGGGGGGCCCCTTTTTTTTTTAAAGAGTCCATAGGTTCTTGAAGCCCCAAAAGGTTTTTTAATTTGGAAAAAATTTTTCAGAGTTTTTGGACCCCTTTACGGGCGTTCGGGCTCCCCAATTCTTTTCCCTACAATCAAAAGTGTGACGGAACCCAGAAAAAAGTAAAATTTTTTCCCCTTAGATCAAAGGGGAAATGGAAAAGAATTTTAGTCGGTGATAATCTCGGCGCCCCCCTGGAAAGCAGCAATAGATTCCTTTGCTTAAAGGGAACAGTTTTGGGAAAAAAATAAAAACCAAAAAGTATTCTAGAAAAATCAGTGGGGTTTTCAAAAATATAATGCAGAAACCAAAGAATTGCTATTGTTTTAAAATTAAAACGGAACCCCTTTCCAAGATGAAAAAGATTTATCTGCTTTCAAAACAGGAAAAAAAAGCCCCGGAAAACCCGCATTGCCATTTAATAGGGGTCCGTTGTATAAAAAATTTTTTAAATGTTAGGATTTTCTATCGTTTTAAATGTGACTTTGGGCCCTAGCACCTAAGACGTTTTTATTAAATTCTTTTTTTCCCAAAAAAGGTATTTTTAAAACAAACCTTGCTGGGATAAATTCCCAATGAGGAAAGGGACTCAGGGGGATAAAGTGGGGGGTATGGTTTTGTGTTATCAATTTTGGCGATTTCCAAAGGTTTGAGGAATAAAGTAAAGGATGGTTTTTTTTGATCGTTATGTTTTTGCGCGTTTTGGAAAATCAAATAGATCGCCTATTTAAATTCATCCTCATTTTTAGGTTTTTGAACCGCCCGAAAATCTTAGAATGTATTTAGCCCAAACTAATTTTGATAAGCAAACCCGGGGGAAAACGCCAGTTCTTTTTATGTCCCTAAAATGGAAGCGTAAAGGGGAACTCCCCCGGGGTATTCTGTATGCCCTTTCAAATTTTTTCTTTGTAACTTTTTAAAAAAAATAATTAGGAGCTGAAAAAAAAAAAACTTCCTGTGCTATGAAATTTTCCCGGGCCTTTACCCGGAAATTTTATAAATGAATTAAAGGGCACGTATTCCCTGTCCCCCAAATTGGGAACTCACAATTTAAGAAGGGTTAAGAAACTTTCCCTTTCTTTTAGTTAGGGTATATTAAAAGGTTTTGGGTTTCCCTTATAATTTTGAAGTAAGATATTTTCACCTAAAAACCCTTTTTGCAAAAATGTGTAGGGGAAGCACAGCGTTCCCCTCTTTTAAAAATTGGGAGTTTATTTAAAATTCCACCCGCGTCAAAAAATATATGAGATTTTTCAGCAGGGAAAACATAAAACCCCTTCTCAAAAATTTTATTAGCGATTCGTCTAAGTTTTTTTGATTTAAATTTTTTTATGTATGTAATTGCCCTTTAAAAGGGGTGTTTTTTTTTAAAGTAAAAATTCATCCATAAACATATGTTTATCAGCATATTGAAACTAAAAATGGAATTTTTAGAAATTTTTTTTGTGAGTCGTGGGTTTGGGGTATTAAAAAAAACAAAGGGGGGAGTTACAGAAACCCCGAGGGATGCCCAAACTCCACAAAACCCCTTGCAGAAATGTTATTTCCTTTTTTTTGTTTTTTAATTGTTCTGTTAGCCGGAAAATTCTTTGAAGTAATCATAAATGTGGGCCAGAGAACTATCATTTTAAGTTTATATAAAAGTCCCCTCATGCCCGACTTGGTTTTATAAGCCTTTTTAAAATGAAGAAAATTGCAAGTACTTTTTTCTCGGGCAAATTGACGTTTTTCTGATTTTTAAACTTTACAAGGTGTTTAACAGTCGATCGGCCCTTTTTTTAAAACCCCCCCCCCGAGGGAGTTGGAAAATGTCCGGTTTTTTTTTACAATTTATAAGAAGTCTATTTAATACAATTTTTTCCATTGTTTACCGTATGAGAGGTGGGCGATAGGACGATAACTATTAAAATTTTGAGTTGGTTTTCCTGTTTAGAATTGGGGGACAATGACAGAATCTTTCCAAAAAAAGATGGAGTCTTTTTCCCAAACTATCCAAATTTTTTAAAATTTGTATAAGGAAAAAGTTGTAAAATTTATTGGGGAAAGGGGGCCCTTTAAAATTTCGTTTGGGGATGGTTTTTAAACCAATGGGTGTTTTCTTTTTTTGGGAATGAAAGATATTTGGGATTTCTTAAATTTTTAATGTTATTTCGCATTTAAATAATGTTCGTTGTTTTCTTTGGGTCGAATTTGATATGGTTATTTGATTGGGCTTCCCCCAAAGTTCTGCATTTTCTGAGAGGGCTAATTTTGGAGCATTTTTTGCAAAAAAAAAAAACAAACGTTCAGCTTTTTTGGGATGTTGGGGAAATTTTTCATGCCTAAAGGGGATTGGATAAGGGGTAAAAGATTCCTTTTTTCATTTCGGTTTTATCTTTGACCATACCTTTTTTAAAAAACTTTGTTATCATTTAAAAAATTTTCAAAAAAATGACCCGTATCGCTTTTTTGGGTTTTTATAATCCTTGTACTTTTATTTTTTTCCGTTTATGGGGAGGGGCATTACTTTTTGTCCCTTTTTGGGGTATTTTGAATTTGATTTCTTTTTATTAACGCATCTTTGCAGGTTCCGTCCAAAAAAACCCTTTCCCGCATTTTTTAGAGGATTTTGCTGACTAAAATTTTTGGGGGTTTCCTCCCCGGGTTTGGGTTTCAAGCCCATTAGAAAAGTTTCAATTTCATTTTTTCAATATCTGGGTTTTTAAGGGATCTAAAATTAAAAGGAAAATTAAAATTGGGCTTTAAAAATTTTTCCCCGTCAGCTCCCTTTATAATTAAAAATTTTTTTATTTTTTTCCCCCTTTTATATATGCAAATTTAAATCCTCTTTAAGGAAATTTGGGAAATTTGGGGGGGTGTCGTTTCCTAAAATGTTATTATGAAATTGCCCAAATTTAAACTTTGTCGCTAGTGATGCGAAAACAAAGACAGGTCAAAAGAGTTCGTTTGTTTATTGGAAGCAGGCCAAATTTGTTATGGGTTTCCAAACATTTGAAGAAAAAGTGCCCAGTCCCCCAAAATATTCTCCACGGGGGCGATTGGAGCTAACCTTAGGGAAACCACTTTTCCCAAAATGGGGCGGGGTTTATTAAAGTCCCGGCTAAGCCCCTTTTCATTTTGGGGACCCAGGGTACGTACCCGTACTGTTACAAACATCCAAAAAAAAAAAAAAAAAAAAAAAACCCTTTTGGGAGATAAACCGAAAGAATTTTTTAAAATTAAGAGTTATCAAATTTGGGCACAAGTGCACAAGAGTGGGATTTTGGGCAGCGATGGTATGGCCCGGGGAAATTGGGGTGGTAAGATAAACTTTTTTTTATATGATGGCCAGTTCACTTTTCCCGTTTTTGTAGGAGATGTTTCACCTTTGGGGGGTAAAAAGAAAGGGGCGAGACGTGGGAAGTTCATCTTGGAACCTTTAGTGAATGAAGAATAAAACAACCCGTTAGGGTTATTCTTATGTGTTTTTTGAAAGTTTGCGATATTGGTTTAACCGTTTGACCGTTCCCTTGTAAAAAAGTTCTATTTTTTAAATTTTTTGGGCTTTTATACAGTTTAAATTCAAAAGCTTAAAAAAAATTAAAAAGGGTAATTTAAATTTTAAAAAAAAAAAAAAAAATAAAAAGTTCGAAAATTTCAAGTAACTTCAAGACAACCCAGGGGAAAAAAAAGAAAACGGAATGATTAAACTTTTTGTTTTTTTAAAAGTTGGGTTTTTGTTTAAAGGCGAATTGGAGAGTTTTTATCAAATTTAGCTGGTAGAAGCGATTTACGGGAACCAGTCGAAGAAGATGTCAGGTCTTCTTGGGTGGAAAGGCGGCTGGGCAGAAAGTGGGCCCTTTTGAAGTACCGAGGTCTCTGGGCTGCGTCCTGATGGGTTCTCTTGGGGGTTTTCTGATGATGCCGCCTTTTTTTCGTTCCCCCCGAAAAAGGGAAGAGATGGGGGCCAAAAGGGTTTCCGGCAAAAAAAAGCTCGAGCTCTTGTGGAGGGATGAAATTTTTTTCCCCCTTTTTTTGTTTTTGGGTTTATGGTTTTTGTGGGGACACAAAGGGGGAATGTTTGGGCATTGGAAGACTTAAAGATTTTCAGCATTTAAAAACTTCAGTTTGTTGTTTAGATCTGAGAGGCATGTTGGTGCTACCTTTCTAACGGACCCTTTCGCAATTTTGGGGTTTCTTTTGGAGGTCTTTCCTGGTTTATGAATATGTTTTTTAGGTAAACTTTTGGATCCCCTTGAGGTTTTTTTGGTCATTTAAAACCCCCATGGAGTACAACAAAAATCATAATCTGGGGGGAAATTTGCCAAAAAGCAGATCTTTGCATTCTCGTTGTGTAAATCTTTGGTTCCCGACAAAAAGGGGTAGGGATGTCCTAAAAAATTCCGGAAAAATCCATTTTAAAACAGGTCATGCAAAATAAAAAATGGGGTAGATTGTTTTGGGTGTCAGGTTTAGGTATTTTTTGATTTTTTGTCGGGGGGTTGCCCGTTTGGGGCCCTTTATGGGGGTTGGTTGGGGGTCCCCCCCTTTTGGGTTTAAACATTTTTAGGGGACCTTTTTTTCTTTTTTTTGTTGTTTTTTGTCTCAATATGTTTTTGGGGAAAAGAAACCCCCCCTTCTTTTTAAGGCCCCGTGTTTTTTCGTATCCCGTTTTACATAATTTTTTTTCCCCAGGAGTTCCCAGACGAATTTTTTTTTTTTTTACAAAAGTTTTTAGAAATCGGTTGTTTATTTTTCCCAAAAGGGGGGGAAAAAATTCTCTGCAATTTTTAAATTGAGAGGGAGGTATTGCAACATTTGTTTGTGTGGACTGTTGGGGCGAGTTCGGCTTGCTGGTTTTTTTTTTGGCATGGTTTGGGAAGGGGAAATTATTTTTTCTTTCATGATGGCGCATGCGGGTTGTATTGTTTTAAAATTGTTTATTTTGATCTGAAAAGGGGTCGCCATTTTAGAAAAAAAAAGACTTTTTTGCTTTTACTGTCGATGGAAACTCTGTTGAAAAAGCGGGATGTTTTGGGGTTGTTTTTCATCGTATTGGACAGAGGGGGTCGCCGAAATTTTGATCTGGTTTCTCAGGCACCCCCGAGAAGTTGTTCCCGGACAGGTTTCGTCAGTTTTTATTTTTTTTTTTAATTTGCAAAAAAAGTTCTGGGGTCCAAAGAAAAACCCAAAAGGGGCCCTGGGTTGGGGGGGGGGGGAAATTTACTTCTTTTTGAGTTTTGAAAGAAAAACAAAGCATGTAGTCGGGTTGGTTTTTTAAAACCAAAAGAAGTTTTGAACTTCAGGCTTTAAAAGTTTTTTCTAAACTAATTATTTTTCCAAAATAATTCAATTTCCCCCAAAACCCCCCCCAACCCCCCCCTTCCCCCTTCCCCCATCAAAACCCCTTTTCCCCCAAACAAAATAATTCCCTCCAAACCCCCCCAAAAAATTTTAACCCTTTTTCTAAACCCCCTTACCTTAAATTTTCCTCCTTTAAACTTCTTTTTAAAACTTAAATCCCCTAAATTTTTTAAATTTCAAATTTTATTTTTATTTTATATATAAAAATAAAAATTTTTAAAAAATTTTTAAAATTTTTTAATTTTTTTCTTCCCAACAACATAACAACAACAAAAAAACCCCCATTTTAAAAAAAAACCAA
>JAMYXO010007553.1:0-11972 GCA_033310375.1 Conus canariensis
AAAAAAAATTTAAAAAAAAAAAAATATATTTATATATTATTTTTTATTTTATTTTATGTTTGTACTTCTATGTACAAAAAATGTAAGTGGTTACGGTAAGGTCTTCCGCGAAGTTCAAATATGATGTACGCCCATTTTAAAAGCGATTTTGTTTCAGTTAAAAACAAGGTAATGCATAATACGTTAAGCACGTTTGTATCATTTCGTAAAAATTAAAAAAGTTCAATCCCCATCAAAGCGATGGTGTTTTTTGCTCGGTTCAAACTTCGCACATTTATTAGTATTTTTGTCTGTAGTTTTTTTCAGTAGAAGATAACTCTTTTTTGTTTTTAAAGCCCATCGGTCTTCGTTAAAGATTAACAGTAAGGAAAAACGTAATGTCTAGTTGACAAAAAAATAATTTTTTTCCCCCCCAAAAAAAATGTTTTATTCGTACGCTAAAAAAGGGCCCTGGTTTCTTTTTGACTGAATAGATAGGCCCAAAAGCGATGCATACAATAAGGTGTGTCGTTTTTTTCTTTTTTTTTCCATTACCGAAAAGAAGTATTTTTTACACTATTTTTAAAAGTAAAATTTTTTTTTTTTTTCTTTTTTTTTTTTTTTTAGTAAACCCCGAAACCTTTTATACCGACCTTAACGTAATGTTTTCTTTTTTTTTTGTTTTAACAGAAAGTTTTTCTGCGCTAGGTTTAAAGTAAGTTGAGTCTCTCTTACTGTTCAAAAAAAAGGATTTTCCACAAAAAGAAAGAAAATGAAATTTTAAAAAATTCTTTTTTGTTGAAGACCAAGTCCATTCTGCCTAAAAGTTAAAAATGATGTTGTGCCGTTTTTTTTTCAGTTGAAAAAGAAAAATACCAATCTATGTAATGTTAAAATGATGTTTTTTCGTTCTTTTGGTTGAAGAGAAAGTGCCAAAAATAAAGTTAAAAGTGATGTTTATCGTTTCTTTCTGGCGAACGGAAGTGCCTTTCTATACAAAAAGGGGTTTAAAAATATGTTGTGGTTTTCTCTTTTTGGTTGAACAGGAAATTCCCATCTGCACTACCGTTAAAAAAAATGTGTTTGTCGTTCTTTTTAGGTAACAAAAGGCCCCCTATTTTAACGTTAAAAAATTTGTCGTTCGTTTTTTGTTTAGTTGAAAAGAAAGCGCTGCTTTAACTATCGTAAAAATAAAAATTTGGCCGTTTTTCTTAGTTGAACAGAAAGTGCCTCCTAACTAACGTTTAAAAAGGGGGTGTTTTTGTTTTTTTTTTTTCTTAAGTTGACCAAAAGTGCCACTCTATTTTAACGTTAAAATGAGTTGTGTTGTTTTTTTTGTTGAACAGAAAGTGCCAATCTATACTAACGAAAAAATGATGTTGGTTGTTCTTTTTAATTGAACAAAAAATTTCCACTCAAACTAACTTAAAAGTGATTTTGCTTGTTCTTTTTAGTTAAACAAAAAACGCTTTTTTTTAAAAAAAAAAAAAAAAAAAAAAAAACTAATGTTAAAAGTAAAGTTTGCGTTCTTTTTTAGTTAAACAGAAAGTCCTCTCTAACAACGTTAAAGTGATGTAGCATTCTTTTTTTAAAAGTTGAACAGAAAGTGCCCTCTATACAAACTTTTAAAAGTGATGTTGTGTCGTTTCTCGTGTCCGCAACGACCCGTTGCGGACACGGAGCTAAACCCAGCGCAAAGGAGCGAGCTGCAGTGGATGGCTCACCGTGAGAACTCGCTCTCTGGTCCCTCCACCGATATACGGAAAAACGCATTCTGGTCCCTTTTAGGCAGACAAGCTAATGCCACACATGCATCCACAGCTAAAAACCTAAGCTAGCCAGCAAATGCTGAATCATTGAAGTGGAAAACCATGCACTACCGTTCTGTACCACCAATAAAATACAAAAACCAAGCTAACTTTACTATGGTATACCATACCATACGACAATATACCATAGGGTACCATACCATCCCGACCACAAAACAACCCTTACTTTTACACACATAAAATGGTTTGCTGTGGTGTGTGGGGGGGTGTTGGTGTGTGTGTGTGTTGTGTGTGTGTTGTGTGTGTGTAGAGAGAGAGGAGAGAGAGAGAGAGGGGGAGAGAGGGAGAAAAAAGAGAGAGAGAGAATTTCCTTTTTAGGTTTTTGGGCAAAAGCACCATAAAACGTATAAAGAGCACACACACACACAGACACACACACACGCCCCACACACACAAACGCACCGGGGTGCGCAGGCACACACTCGCCCTTTCAAAGAGATAATTCTTTAACCCGTTCGCTGCTTAAGCTGCTTGAAAATGTTTACAAACAAAGGCTTTTCCCATCCAGGGAAATTTTTAATATTTGGGGGAATAATTAACAAAAATTCTAGCCAGAAACTACAAAAGATAAAACAAAAAAATAATATGATTTTTAAAGGGAAAATTTTAAATAAAGATTTTGAATCGGGGCTTCTTTGTTTTAATTTTGAAAATAAAAAAGTTTTTAAGACAATTAGTTTTTGGATAATTTTTTTCCCCGATCAAAAACAATGTTTTTTCCCACTAAAAACTTCCACCAAACAAGAACACAAAAAAAAAAGTGAAAATAAATTTTGTATGTCCCCTTTCCCCTTAAATGAAAGAAAACATTTTAAATCTATCAAGACACTCACACTCTATGCAGACGTCAGTCCACGACCCACCCCCCCCCTCCCCCACCCCCCCCCCTTGCTGGTTTAAAAACCCTCTTTTTAAATGCTCCTCTTCCCCTCCCTTTCCCCCCCTCTGCCCGTGCCGCCCGCGAGCAGGCCGCGTCCCCTCTCACGCGACTACCACGTCACTGACCACTGGCACGCAGTGCCAGATACACACATGCGAGCCGTTCGACGCTGGAAACCAAGTCAGCTGAACACACATTGAGGTACACAGCCCGACACAATAACTGACAAACGGTTGGCAACCCCATCACTACACATCTCCCCCCTTCTGCTCGATGGTCGTTGAATAAAAACATTGTCTTTTAAAAAATCATTAGCAAGCCTCTCACGTGTAAATACTTGTTTTGGTCGCTGGGCTTGTCGAAGGTTTGCCCCGCCATCTTGCAAGGAGAAAAAGTGCTGGCTGGTCTCCATCATGATGGAAAAAATGGGCTTTCCCCTCACTGTGGCATTTTACATATTATTTTAATACTACAGACATATAAGGCTTACTACGCCCCAAAATCTATTTAAGCCCGTATAGAAATAGAAAACGAATAAAATTTCAAAAAAAAAATGCATGACGTCGGGGACGGCCCATAGGCAGGGAAAGCTTTTTTAATGCGGCGTCACTGACGGCTTAAAGGCATTTACGGGTTAATTCAGGTTTTAAAAAATTTGTCCAAAGATTGATTGATTATTTATCAAAATTTTTCAAAACAAAGATTTTTAGGCCCAACTTAAACTTTGCTGTGGTCCTGTCGTGTTACATTATACAAATACTAGAATTGAGAGAAAAAGAAGAGAGAAAAAAGGGAAAAAAAAAGGAAGAGAGAGAGGGGAAAGAAACGACAGCAGACAGACAGAGAAAGAGAGAGAGGGTTTTTTTACCTTTTCCAATCAATGACGTTTATGGGTCATGGAGACAATGTAAGGACGCTGTCCGGATGGCGTTCTCCGCGATCTTGGCCGTTTAGTTGGGGCCTTTTTGAACCGTGGGCTTATGGTCATTCCGTCCCCACAACGTTAATGGTCAGGTGCCTGAAAAACAAGGGGAAATCAATTTTTCTTTTTTTCTACACCCAAACAGCGCGTTACTATTTTATAGTGCTCGGGAAAAAATTGTAAGAATAGGTATCCTTTCGTCATTACCTCTTGAAACAATTTTTATTTTTTGTGTATAAAGCAAGAAAGAATAAAAAAAGTCCCCCGGGAAATAAAATGGAGTTTTGTTTTCCCACTTCGTCCCTCTTTTAGTTCTATACATTTTTTGTACGTCATTACTGCTTTTGCCAAAAGCCTTAAAAATTTCCCCTAATGAAGTTATTAAATAAAAAAAAATTCACATTGAAAGGATGGTAGCACCACAAACATCGTTCGTACAACGCAACTGACTTCATGTACTGCGATTTGCCAAGCCTTAAACTTTTTTGCCTATAGAGTTTTAAAAACAAAATTCTAGTGAAAGGAGGTAGCCCCCCACAAACGTCGTTGTATGCCCAAAACCAACCCAAAAACGCGAGACACCTGGCGGGGCAATGCCCCCCGCAAAAAAAAAGGGTTACTTGAAGCCATGGGTGCACACCCAGACACCAATTCCTAGAAAAAGTTTGGGTTTCGTCTACAACGCGAAAACGTTTTGTAGATCCCTCAAAACCTTTTTTTAAGAAAAAAACAAGATAGCGGGGGGATTGTTTTCGGATTTGTTTCATATCATGCGTGGAAGATTTTTCGTTTTTGTGGTTTTTTTTTTTTGTTTGGTTTTTTTGGGGGGGGGGGGGGGTTGTTAAACATTCCCTATCAACGTCCGGGGCAGATGTAAAAATAAAATTAAAATTTTTCTTAAACCCCATTTCCACAGGGGTAACTGCTAAAAGTTCACAGTATTTAGAGTGAAAAACCCAACACTCTCCCTTTCCGCGCCTTTGTTTTTTCCCAGTTAGTCCCCCATTTAATGGTTGGGGGACAGTGAAAATTTTTAAGCATGAATCCGAAAACCGCCACCCCCGCCCCCACGTATGTTTAAACTCCCAGCCCCAGCTCCGTATAAAACCTCAAAAATTTTAGGCGGGAAAATTTGGTTTCTCCCAAGCGCGTTCAACCTGAAACGGGGAGTTACCCCCCTGTATGTGGCGGAGGGCCAACAGCGGCTGGTCTCACGTTTACCACCAAAAGGCCCCGGGAAAAGGGGCTCCCTGTCCGGGTTGGTGCCGTTCAACCCCCACCTCCCCGCTTTTGGTCCACCTCAAAAGGGTTTTGGGGGCCACAGTCATAAGCACTTGCTACCCATGTACTTACTTATTACTTAATCCTCTTCATCCCGCAACCCAGACATAGGCGCCAACAAGCTCCCTCCAGCCCCCCCCTGTCCTGGGCAAGCCAGCCATTTGATTCCAATCTTCCCTGCCTCCCCAAATTCCTCCCCACTTTCCCCCCTCCAGGTGCCGAGTGGTCGCCTCGTTTTCTCTTCCCCGGGGGCCCCATCCGCGCAGATGGGGGATCGGTCTTGCCCATCCGAAGGATGTGCCCAGCCACCCTACCCCCGCTGCTTTACCTCGGGCCCCAAAAGTTGTTTATGCTGGGGGCGCCCTTTAAAACTTCCTTGTTGGTGACTCGCTGGGGCCAGTGAAGTTTAAGGATTCGGCAAGACACCTTCCTTCGAAGCCTCTGAGCCTACTCTCAATCTTCTTTTTGGTTCTCCCTGTTCCTGAGGCACAGAGGTTAAAATGAGGTCGTTGGACCTTTGATTTCAACTTGGGTTTGGTTTGCAGGACAGTTACTTCCAATGTTTTTTTTACCCGCCTGAATGCCGGGCTGCGATCCTATCCGGTTGAGATCCCTTTCGGTTTTGCCTGTGGCCGAGAAAAAGCTGCCAGGTACTTGAAAGTTTTCCACCTCCTTAGAGATAGCCTCGCACATGTCTTCTCGCGCCTTTTTTTCTTCACTTCAGATCTTTGGTTTTGTCTGGGTGAATCTTGAGTCCCCACGCGGGCTATTAGTCCACTCTTGATGTTTTTTTTCCTGGATTTTTTTTTTTCGGGGGCGTGCGACAGCAGTGCAATTCGGGGAGAGAGAGAGAAGAGAGAGAGAGAGAGAGAGAGAAGGGGAGGAGAGAGAACAATGTAAAGGGGGAACGAGAAAGAAGACAGAAAATGAGGCAAAAAATGGGCAAAAGAGATTTTTTTTCTACCTGTTTCTCTCTCCCCCTCCTCTCTTCTCTCTTCCTCTCTCGTTGTGGCGGAGTGTGTGTGTGTGTGTGGTGTGTGTTGTGGGTGTGTGTGGTGTTGTGGTGTTGTGTGCGTGCGTGCTGCGTGCGTGCGTGTGAGAGGGGAGAGAGAGAGAGAGAGAGAATGTATGGTTTGGTGCATGTTGCGGGCGTGCTGTTGCGCGCGCGTGCGGTGTCTATGGCCTTGTGCACGGAGATTTTTGTAATATTAATATAATGCAGTGCTGCGTGATCATTATGCGGTTGTGTTTGCGAGTGTGCGCGTAAATAAATGAAAGGGGTCCAGACAGACAGAAGAGAGGAGAGAGAGGCAGGATGAGTGAGTGAGGAGTGAGTTAGTGTGTGTGTTGTGTGTGTTGTGTGGTGTTGGTGTTTGTTGTGTGTGTGTAACTGCAGGTGGTGGCGCGTCTCCTTGGAAAACCAGAAATCAAAAACCACTATATTACATTCAGTTGTCCTCTTCCTCGTACTCTGTCCCCTTTCCCCCTGTCTCATTCAAACCCCCTCCCACCATTTTTCTAAAAATCTGACAACTTATTCCTCCAAAACCTCCATTCCATCTTTGCCCACCTTAGAAAAACGAAAGTAAAAAAAAAAAGCCCAAACGGTCTGGCATTTAATATACTCCCCGCCCACTGTTCTCTTATAAAAGGGAAAAAACACACCACACACAACACACAACCCACACACTCTCTCTCTCTTTCCCCCTCTCTCTCCTTCCTCCCCCCCTCTCCCTCATACAATAGTATACCCGCAGACTGGACACCTTTAACCTTCCCCGGTTAGGGCCCCAACCCCGCACCAACCCCACCCACGTACAGCAGCTTTCTGTCCCGGGCCGGGGCCGTGGCCCACGGTCCCAACCCCTCCCCGGCGCCCCGGGCCCCAGGGGTCGCTTGTTCGCGTCCCCTCCGGCCTTGGGTCGGGAAATCCGGGGGACGTCGTTGCGCCAGAAAAAGTGGGGCGGGAGAAGGGGGAGGAGGGCCTGGGGGGCGAGCCGCCCTCGAGGCGGGAGGGGGAGGTTGTAGAAGGCCTGGGGTCGCTGTCCCAACTGCCCCGGCCCGCGTGCGTTTCCCGTGCGCTGTCCACCTTGAAAAATTGTCGTTGCCGCGGCCCCGGTGACGGAGAAACTTTGTTGTTTTTGGGGGCCCCCCCCCCGCGCCGTCCTTGGCCGAACCGTCAGCAAGGGGGGCTGGAGGGAGGGGGTGGGGGTGGGTGGGGGTGAGCAGGTTTTAGTGAGGGAGGGACAGATGAAAAATAAACAGGAGAGAGAAACCAAAACGAAATGCCATCACACAAACGAAAGAATCGGGGTTTTAGATCGTTTTTATTTCATAGAAGAGGGGGAAAATAACTCATGCAAATTTCGGAAAAAAAGAAGGGTGTGTATGGGGAGTGATGATGCGGCGTGCGTGCGTGGTGCGTGTGTTGTGTGTTGTGAGTGAGTGAGTGAGTGAGGAGAAAAGTGGTGATGTGTGGTGTGTGTGTGTGTGTGTGTGTGGTGTTGTGTGTGTGTGTTTTGTACTTGCTATAAAGACAGGAATAGAAAAAGGAAAGTGAAAAAGAGGGTGGGGGAGAAAAATTAAAAAAACAAGTTTTGAAAACACAAACAGAGAGATTCATTAGGCCCGAGAACTCAAATGACACGTGAAAATTTTCAACAAACCCCCTATGCGCAAAAATGAAACGACTCATATATTCAAAAGGGGAAAACCTAAAAGAAAATAAAAATAAAAGCAAGGGGTTTCAAATTTAAACCGAATTATACAGGCAAGATTGTAAGTTTAATATGCTGTTTTAATTAGCAGGAAAAAATCTAAAGGCACTTTAAAAAACACAAAACACACACACAACACACACCACACCACACACACACACTACACACACAGCCCCACGCAATACCACCCCCACCACCCAACGTGAAAGCTGTGTCTTACGAAGCTACTAACCGAGAGGTGCTTTTTTTCGGACATTTTTTCCGGGGGTAATTGCGGAATATCGGGTTTTTTTATCATTCTCATCCTGGAAAGGAAAATTTAACACACACGCGCAAACAACCCCCAACCCACCACCCCCCACACCCAGGACACACACAACACACACACACACACAACCAACACACACACACACACCACACACACCTTTATGATTGAACAAAAAATAGAAAAGCAGTGGCACCAGAACTATGCTTTCAAGCCGAATGGCATTTTGTTTTCCTTATCCGCCCTGTGGGGGCCCCTTTGGGGTCGGGGCTATAAAAAAACATTATCTATTTTTCCTTATAAAGGTCTTTTTACCTCCAGCGAGAGAGAAAAGGGGGGGGGGGGGAAGGGCTAGACTGTCGAGGAGATTGAGAAAAAATAGAGGCGGGAAAGGGAATTCAGAAAAAAGGGAAAAAAAAACAGAGAGGGAAAAATGAAACAGCTTGGGGGAGTGGGGAAAAGGGGGAGGCAGATTCAAAGTGCGAAAGAGGGGGAAAAGCAAAGGGTTGGGGGGTTTGGAATGGGTCGGAGATAAGGCAGTCCTACGTGATGCTCTTTGTCTTTTTTTTTCTTTTTATTTTTAACCGTTGCTTTGGGTATGCTTACACCCGGCAATTAAAAATCCGCCAAAGGGCCCCCCCCATGATCTTCTACCTAAAACTCTAACAACAGTTTTTCCACCCAAACAACAGGGCACCTCGATTCACTTGCGCAGGCAAAAAATTTGGGAACCTACAAAAAGGATTGTTTTTGATACACGCTATGATCCACGAAAATTTTGTCATACAGCTCAATGAAAATTTGTAAACACAGACAATGATGCGCATCAACGAAGTCAGCGACGTTGCTATCGGGTGAGAGGAGGGGAAAATGATACAGGGCATTTTGTTTCGGGAATTTTCCGAAACACACACACGTTTTTTTAAACACTCAAAGAAACAGAAACCCTTTGCCGACCCCACCCTCCCCCTCCTTTGTTTTTTTCTCCTCTGGTTTATTGAACCAAAATGGTGCTTTTTTTGCTAATCCTAAACATGTCCCCCCCCCTCCCCTCCTCCCAAAACTCTTCCGTCTCACCCCTTCTCTCCCCCGCCACCCGTCATCACGGCTCTGTTTTAAAAATGAAAAATACGAAGTTCATCCGCATACCAACAATCTACGTAAAAAACTTTAACGAACCCAATCCAAATCCAGACACCGAATGTTTTTCTAAAATTCATTCTTTTCACAATCGAAAAACAACGAGCGTGATGTTTTTAGTTTTTTACGTTCTAAACAATACAAAAAATGCCCGGAAAAAAAAAGAAGAAAAAATGGGAAAAAACAGGTGAAACCCAAAAAAGGACGCAAAGAAAAATGATGAGAAAAAAAAGGAGAAACGTGGGGTTGTTAAAAAGATGTCAACGAGTCCCATTGGATAGGAAAGAAAAACAGATTTAGAAAAGGAGGAATATAAAACGGGGGATGAAAAAAGAAAGGAAAAAAAAAAAAACGTCTAAAAAAAGATGGAATTGCAACCCATCCCTACTTCGGAAAAGATTAAAAGGAAAAAAAAAAAGAAAAGGGATCATAAAAACAAAATCAAGCAACTGAAATGGGATTTGACTAAAAAAACAAAATCAAGACAACTGAAATGGAGACTTGACTAAAAACAAATCAAGGCAGCTCAAATGGAGACTTTATAAAACCAAAATCAATACAACTCCCCCGCACGGTCACAAAGACGGACACTTCGCAAGGGCTGGGGGTACCCTGCACAAAAAACACTAATTTAACCCCCGGGTAAACCCCAAAAGGGGGGTTTACCCGACCCAGGGGGGCGGTGAAACCAAAACCAAGGGGATTTACTTTTTCACCCCCAAAAAAGGTTTAAGGACAAGGAAAAAAAATAAAAAAAAAACACCCCCAAAACAAACAAAAACACCAAAACCAAAATTCGGGGCAACTAACAAAAAAAAAATTTCAAACCCCACCAAAACAACACACACACACCAAAAAAAACCCAAAACATGTACGCGCAAAAAAAAAGAGAAGAGAAGAAGAAAGAGGGGAAGAGAAAAGGGGGGGAAAGGGGGGATTCTTTTTTGGGACACTTGTCTTTCAAAAAAAACCTTTTGGGTTCCCCTGTAATTTAAATCCCGACCAAAACCACATTTAAAAACAGATTAAATAATCCTCACTTTTCAATCTCATCAGGTTGAGGCAGAAAGGGTCGTTTAAAAAGGGTTTTTTCCATGCTACTTTTATTCCTCGGGGTTAATTTCGCTGAGTAATTATTAAAAAAAAAGATATCAAATACGGAAAACTGTAAACCTTTTAAGGCCCCCAAATCTCTTCGATTTTGGCATTGAACACTTTTTCACAATGTCTCAAAACGTTTGTTTGGGTAATTTATTAAGAAAGTAGAAATTTGGTCTGTTTTTTTTTTGTACTTTAAAAGAGACAGAATTTAGAGAGAGAGAGAGGAGAGAGAGAGGAGGGGGGGGGGGGGGAGTAGCGGCAGTCGAGAGAAAGAGAGGTTGGTGTGTGTGTGTGTTGGTGTGTGGGGTGGTGTGTGTGTGTGTGGTTTGAGGGAGAGAGAAGAGAGAGAGAAAGAGAGAGGGAGAGAGAAGATGGGAAAAGGAGAGAGAGAGAGAGGGAGAAACGAGAGAGGGGAGAACGAAACAGCAGACAAAACATGCAGCAGACGCGAAAAAAAAAAAACCCGCATTTACCATATAGATTCCGGGAATTGGGGGGGCCCAAATGTAAAACCCAAAAAACGGGTCTGGGAACGAACCGGGGTGGTTGTCGTTGAGGTCAGTCCAAGAACGTCCCCTGGCACCGAGCCCTCAGTCCCCAAGTCCGTTTGGCCCCTTCGGTCAGCCGGGACTGCGACGTGTTTATAGTCCCGCTGGGGGCCTTGGCCACGCTGAAAACCACCCGTCGGTTGTTGATGGAAAACCCGTGAAGGCCATCACGTGATGTTAGATGATACTGGTAAAGAAAGATCATGGATGCAAACGGCTAGCAGCTTTGATAGAGGTTTGCTTGGAACCGTCCCTTTTCCCCTGTTTAAAAAAACCACATCAGCCTTGCTTGTTTACCCCCCTTACCCCCAGGGGGGGTTGGGATTGAAGGGGGGACATGGATAATCAATGCTGACAATCCCTCCATCTCAGGAAAACTCAGTGGTGCTTCAAAAATCTACACAAGGCAGGGCAGGGAAAACAATAAGATTGTTGAAAGAGGATGGTCTTTACATTTTCCCTTTTTTCAGAAGGCACATCCGAAATCTGTAAGTCTTGTCCAAGAAGGGCATTTCCCCCTCTTTTATTGTTCATTTTTTTTTTGTTTTTTTATCTATTCCTAAACATTTATTCTTACCCAAAAACCCTTTACACTCTAGTTCCCATGGTTTAACATGGGTTTGCACATAAAACAATTATTTTTTTCGAGTTAGACCTCCTGCAAAACAATCACGGAAAAATTCAACAGACTTTTAAGCGTCACGTCTCAACATGAAAATAAAAGACATGGCCCAAAAAACATTAAACAGCAAATGATAGCGAAATACTAATTTAAAAATTCTTTTTCAATGAGACAAAAAAAACATCACTTTTAGTAAGCCTATTGTATTGAAAACTTTTTGCCGTAAAGGGTTTCCTGGAAAACGGGTTTCTCTCCTTCTTGGGAAAATGCATAAAGCGCAAGCTCCTTTTTTGGTCTTTATGGCGTGTCCCTTTATTTTCCCCCGAAATGAATTTCACACGGATTGTTTGCCAGGGACATCTTCCTTGATGTCATAGGCATTTTCACCTTTGCAAAGTGCAGCTGTTTAAATCGTCTATCTCAAAACTTTGCATGACATTCGTCAACGCCTTGACGCTGTAAACGTCACCGTGCATCTGCCCCGTTTGGGTTTTTGAAAACGGCTGGGGTATGAACCCATATTCGAACCCCTATGCACATATATAAACCACTGTACTTTCTAAGGAAACGACACAGCCTGGATTCGCCAGGATAATTGAACGCAGCAAGGGAAAAAGCAAAAACCAAAGAAAAACCAAATGCCACCAAAATTTTTGGCCACGGGCCCCTTTTTTAAGAGAAAAAAAAA
>JAMYXO010007554.1:0-11970 GCA_033310375.1 Conus canariensis
ATTGTAGGCAAGGCTTACATTCCACTGCCTCCAACATTAGTTGCAAAGAAAGCAGTTTTGAACATAAAAAATTCAGACGACAAATGTTTTATGTGGTGCGTTCTTGCTAGGCTGCATCACGTTGCCAAAAATGCAGAGAGAGTATCTAACTATTTACAGTGGGCCAATAATCTTAACTTTAACGGCCTTGAATTTCCTATGGCTGTAGACAAAATTGATCAGTTTGAAAAACAAAATCCACCAATAACTGTTAATGTCTACACATGGTCTGAAGAAACCAACCTTCTGCCAATTAGAGTGTCAAAGAACAGTCCAACAATAGGCGAACCAACCAAAACTCATGTAGACTTACTCCTGATGCAAAGCCTTAATGGGTTGCACTACACTCTAATACGCACAATGAGTAGATTACTAGTGCATACTACAAAACAACATAGCAAACAAGAATTCTGTAGAAAATGTTTAACAAGAATTCCGTCCGTTCAAGCTGCGAGCGAACATGTAAAACATTGTATTAGCCCAGTTGACTGTGATACAGAACTAATTACGCCCGGAGAAGGCAGTAAAGTTAGTTTTAAGAACTGGAAACGGTTGCAAACTAGTCCATATGTTGTTTACGCAGACTTCGAATCACTCATTGTTCCTTATGAAGGACCAACCCCACAGAAACTTCCTAAAACAGTCTTAATGAGTAATCATCAGATTTGCTCATTTGCCTTCATCATTGTTAGGTCGGATGGCGCCCATTCAAAGCCAGAATTATACAGAGGACCAAATGCTGCAAAATACTTCTTAAAACGCATGCAGCAAGTGCGTAATGCCTGTTCTAATAATCTAAACTTATCTGAAATCATAATGACGCCTGAAGACCAACAACAGTATGACTCAGCCACTCACTGTTGGATTTGTGGGGCGGCCTTGGTTGCCACCGCAGAGAATCCAACAGTAAGAGACCATGATCACATTAGTGGAAAGTTTAGAGGAGCAGCACATAACAAATGCAATCTTCAACTAAAGTTTGAACCAAAGATATGGAAGCTGCCTATATTCTTTCACAACTTGCGAGGTTACGACTCTCACCTTATAATGCAAGCAGTAACCAGCGACTTCAGGGTGTCATGCATTGCACAGTCATCAGAAAAGTACATGTGTTTCACTTTAAATAACATGTCTTTCTACGACTCTATGCAACACATGATGGGTTCATTAGAGTCACTGGCTATGTCCTTAAAGTCCTGCCCAATAACAGAAGAATATTTTGACCCAACTCTTGTTAGAAAGGGCGTTTACCCTTATGAGTACATGAACAGTTGGGAAAGGTTTGACGAAGATACACTTCCGCCTAAAGGCGCGTTCTTTTCTAGTCTCGAGGAAAGGACATCAGTGATTCTGATTACCAGCATGCTCAAGATGCGTGGCAGAAGTTAGAGTGTAAAACAATGGGAGACTATCATGATTCCTATTTAATGGCGGATACCTGTTTGTTGGCGGACGTCTTTGAAAATTACAGAAAGACCTGCATGAAACATTACAGCCTGGATCCTGCGCATTATATTTCTGCGCCTGGGATGAGCTGGGACGCTTTCTTAAAATTTACTGGAGTACAAATTGATTTATTGTCTGACCTGCCAATGCTTCAGATGATTGAAACCGGATTGCGTGGCGGAATTAGTATGGCGTCGCACCATTACTGTAAAGCAAACAACAAATACTTGGACGACTATGATCCAAGTAAAAGGTCTAACTATCTCATGTATTTAGATGCAAACAATCTGTATGGATGGGCAATGGCGCAATCACTTCCATTACGTAACTTTAAAATGTACACAGGACTCAAAGACATTCAAAAGTTTTTAAAATGGCTACCTACTCTAGAAGCTGATCGTAAAAGAGGTCTCATTCTAGAAGTTGATTTAGAATATCCTCATGAACTTCATGATTACCATAATGACTATCCATTAGCGGCAGAAAGTCTAAAAGTGTCAATGACAGAACCACCTAAACTTGTGCCTAATCTTCGTGACAAAAAAATTATGTCTGTCATTACAGACTTCTTCAATTTTATTTAAGACATGGTTTGAAGTTGACAGCTGTTCATCGTATAATTGCTTTTGATCAAGAACAGTTCATGAAACCATACATAATGAAGAACACTGATCTCAGAACTAAATCCGCAGATGCTTCAGAAAAAGACTTTTTCAAGTTGATGAACAACAGCTGTTTTGGAAAGACTATGGAAAATCCGCACAAGCGTAAAGATGTTAGATTGGTCACCAGAGAAAACGTTGCAATTAAGTTGACTTCAAAACCTAATTATCAGGACTTCAGAAGATTTCATGATCAGCTTTTTGGCATAATGATGAAAAAAAAGAAAGTCAAATTGGATAAGCCCGTTTTTATTGGGTTTACTGTTTTAGAGCTGTCGAAGCTTTTGATGTTAGAATTTCTTTACGACTACTTTAAACCCTTGTATCCTGAGTCCAAAGTACTTTACACAGATACAGATTCCTTTGTAATCGACATCCCTACTGAAGATATCTATAAAGACATGGAATTAGAAGTAGCTAAAGGGCATGCGGGATGGTACGACACATCTGATTACCCTAAAGATTCGCCTTTGCATTCAGATATTAACAAGAAGGTTTTAGGTAAGATGAAGGATGAATTATCTGGTGGTGTGATCAAGGAGTTTGTTGGTTTGAGGTCGAAAATGTACAGTCTTTCAAGCCAAAAAAAAGTTGTTAAAAAAGCAAAGGGAATATCTCGCAGTGTTGTGCAGTCAAGCATATCCCATGACAACTATAAAAAAGCATTGTTTGACAATAAGACTTTTCATCATGACAACGTAAAACTACGATCTAATCTACATGAGATCAACACAACTGTTGTAACAAAGAAGTCATTAGATAGAACAAACACAAAACGTGTGTTTGTTAATCCAGAGTTTTCATATGCAATCGGGCATTGGAGAATAGTATAATCATATGGGCTTATATTTTTCAGCAATCGCACGTTCAATTATATCATCATCTAATTTAGCAAAATTAATATTATTTATTAATGCTAGATGTGCTTTAATTTTTTTTGTCATTTCGCAATATTCATGTTCCCATACCCATAAATCAAAATAAAAGCTTTGGGGTTTAAAGCGATTGTCTGGCGATTGTTCTAGCCAAGGATTGTCAATCTTCTCAAATACTTCTTTAATGATATACTGATACTCAAATAAATCTTGCATTAATTTTAAAGACTTTTCCTTTGTCATTTCTGCCATTTCCCTTTGAGCTTCCATTTTAAACCCAAATGTATTTGCGTAGATTAAAACAGTTCGTTAAGCTTAACTATATCATCACCCAATTCAACCAAATTATTTTTCATTACTGCTAAATGCGCTCGAATTTTTTTAATATATTCCCAATCAAAATTTGAGGTTTTGTCTAGCATGGCATAATCAATCTTCTTAAATATTAGTCTAATAGCAAGATTATAATCAAATATTTCTCGCATTATTTCTAAG
Organism: Conus canariensis; assembly: GCA_033310375.1. Classification (NCBI taxonomy): domain Eukaryota; kingdom Metazoa; phylum Mollusca; class Gastropoda; order Neogastropoda; family Conidae; genus Conus; species Conus canariensis. Next base: position 3,518 of record JAMYXO010007554.1, read on the forward strand.
GACTCTTCCTTCACCATTCTTGCTTCCAGTGCCATTTTACGTAAGGATTCTTCCTTTTCCATTCTTGCCGCCATTTTAATTTAAATTAAAAAATAATTAAGCGACTGGAACTGTGTCTGGAGGGATTATCTGCAGTTCTTCCTTCACAAAAGATCTTTGAGGGGCCGGCCGTTTTGTTGTGTCAGTTTCTCGTAAATAATACACGGGTGGATTCATTTTCACAATTTTTTTTATCTCATATGGATCAACACTCCAAACTGGATCTGTTGCCCTGATGCGAGTGTCCCCTTCCGCTTCTCCCGGTAAATAAAGGTATCTCACTTTCAAACCAAATGGTAATAGTTTGCTTGATGAACTGGCGTCTCCTTCAACAACATTTATTGTTTGTTTTCTGATTGCTTGTACTGGTTTTAGACCTTTAAATTCTTCATTATTCATTGCGCGCAAAACTGAGGGCAGTCTTCTAACCCATTCTGTGTTGCGAGAATTGTCAATCAGCTCTCTGTGATACTGGTAGGAGAAAAGTCTTTCAGATAACTGTTTGTTAAAGTTTTCAACCAAACCCTGTGATCTGTGAACACCCGGAATGCCTCTTGTAATGGTAACTCTATGTTTTAACAATAATTGATTCACTTGACCTTTAAATTCTTTTCCATCATCGACTTGAATCATGCGAGGATAAGTTAAGGGTCCTCGTTGATATATCAGTTGTATAGCGACAGCAACAGCAGAAGCACTCTTTTGTGTTAATGGTTCCGCATCTTTGTATCTTGAAGCTATGTCAATGACTGTAAGTGCGTACTTAAATCTTTTTCGTCTAATCGTATCATGGGGTAAATATAGAAGATCCATTTGATGGGTGTCGTTTGGAGTTATATTCACAAAGTGTGGTCTTTGTATTCGTTTAGGCGCTGGTAGATAAATTTGCCAAATCGCTTGTTTAGATAACCATTCTTTTGCTGTTTGTTCACTGACTCCAGCTGCTTGGCTTAGCTTTTTAATTGCTGTTATTCCCTTCCAATATCCTTTTGGCGAATAATAGATCTTGTTCATTTTTTATTCAGCCAATATTATGTGCAACAAAATACACAACGGTCATGCCAAAGGCAATAAACAATATTTCTTGCATCTTTTGTTTTTCTGATGGTTGATAAAAATCGCTGAATTTTGGTGGAGGCAATGTCTCGATTGGCTTGCCTGTTACAAGATAATATTCTTTTATTGCTTGATCAACATCTTTAAATGTGTAAGCTGCATGTCCCTGTTGTTTAAGTCTGTCGTTAATAAAATCTAACTGCTCCATTCTTTGCTTTTCATAGGTGTCTTGTGCAGCAGCTAGTTGCTCCATAGCTCTGTTATGTCTTTTTCTCTCATCGTTATTTTGTAGTTTACTAAACGCGTAATTACTTCCGCTAAAAGCAAGCGCATTAACCACAGCGCCACCAATCATCATTACGAGTGAAGCCATTTTTATAAATGTATTTTTTTAATTTTACATATTGATACTGTCTGGAATTATTCCTTGCTTAACTAGAAAATCTTTCGTAGCAAATGAAGCTGTAATAACAGCAATCAGCTTTGCTGAGTCTTCAAAGCCTAGTTTGCCAAGATCTGCTGGTTTTATTTTTAACAAGTTTTTACCAAGCATCGTGTATCCTACACTTAGGCCTCCAATAACAGCAGAATGGTATACAAGGTTAGTAATAGTTTTTTCGGTGCTCATTTTTAAAAAATAAAATAATATTTATTCATTAATAAAACATGAACTGCGATGATTTACTTCCTGAACTTACAAATGATCAAGTTGATGACCAAGCTATTATGCGCCAAAAGGAAAGGCTGTATTCTTTGGCGGCGTGTGGAAAAACAAAACAGTACCTCGGAAATGAATTCAGCATAGAACAGATTCAACAGATGTCAACGCAAGACATTGTAAAGTATCACAACAGGTATGAAGCGCAACTGGGGTCAAGAATGGTAAAAAGTGTTGGGCAAACGGTTCTTAGTTTGTACACTAAACTAGTTAGTAGATTTGCTCCCATTGATTCTGAACAAGATTTTATGTATGATTTAACGCAGGATCCCGTTTTAACAAAGTCATTAGAGTCTCTAGGATGTGATCTATATTACAGATTTGGAACATTATTGTCGCCATTAATCATGGGATTAATTACTTTTAATCATATAGATTTTGTTTCCCTTCAAAATGACCGAGCCAGAAAATCAGCAGAAAACATTGATGGAGAAAGTGACCAGTAAAAAGCCTCCTCATCCTGGGCGTGTTGCAGCAGGAAAAAAATTAGCAGAGTGGAACAAACAAAAAAAATTAATGTTGCAATCACAGAATATAACTCATAATGAAAACATAACACCGCCAACGCCAACAGTTGTTTCAATGCCAGCTGTAAATACACAAGTTGATTCAAGACCTACAACACCAAAGTCGACATGGATTATTTGGATTAAAAGAGTTAGCATTTTTGGCGTCATTGCTGTTGGTGGGGGTGGTTATTACGTTTATAAAACATATAAACAACGCCAGCAAAAACCAAAGCAGTCAAAAAAATCTCAACCACTAAATACAGAAGCCAAACAAAAAAGCATGCCAGAACCGCCAACAACAAAAGATCATTTTGATCCATTTCAGATGGAATAATATTTCAAGAACTTAATAAATAATTATAAGTGACTTGAATAAGAACTTAATAACGACTTGATGACGACTTGATAAAACTTAAATAAGAACTTAATGACGACTTGATAAGAACTTAATGACGACTTGATAAGAACTTAATGACGACTTGATGACGACTTGTTAAGAACTTGAATAAGTACTTGAATAAGAACTTGTTAAGAACTTGATGTTGACTTGTTAAGAACTTTGAATAAAAACTTGTTAAGAACTTAAATAAGAACGTGATGCCGACTTGAATAAGAACCTAGAACGACTTAATGACGATTTTTTTTCACAATTAATTGTTACATTCTTTTCCGGGGAGACAACTCCCTTCTGCCTTTATGTAGTATCTAGGTCAGACATGTCTGGCCACGGCTTACTCAACTGCACAATAGCCGAGTCGAAGCGCCGCACTGTTTCCGGGTTCGTGTCAAGTTACACATAAGGGCGCCGGGCCACCCACGCGGCATTGTATAAATTTAGCCAGCTAAATTCCCCACCGGCGTCGTTTAGTACAGGCGTTAGACGTCATTGTATAAATTTAGGCGGCTAAATTCCCCACCTCAAAATAATCTTTTCCCAATTTTATGTATTAAAAGCAGCATTTTTATATTTAAATCTAAAAGCATTTAAAACAAATATTTATTAAAAAGTAGTGACTAAAAAGTAAGGTAAGATGCACTTTGTTATTTAGCTTTTGGTGTTGTTTTAACAACTTTAAAAACAACTTTACTCTAGGCAAATAAAAACAACTTTACAAGTAGACACCATGTAATTGTAAAGCGTTTGTTTGTGTACAGTATATATATAAATCTTGAAGTTAACAACATTGGGGATATGCCTGCAGTAGTTTTAAATACTTGGTTGTCATGGCATTGAAAAGTCTAAATTTGCCCTCTTCCCTGCCCTCAAGTGATCCTTCCTACTTTCGTATTGGGTCACTGGCGCGGCTATAAACGCCCGTAAACCCAGAATATGGTCACTGGCGCGGCTATAAACGCCCGTAAACCTAAAATGGTCGCCCTGGTGCGGCTATGGGAAGGACCACTAAAATGGGGGTGAGGGGATTGCCCAAATTAGACAAATAGAAAGCAGGCAAACAAGTATAAAAGTATACTACTGTTGGAGGCATATTCCCAAAACCCTTCACATCTGGCCGTGTTATATGTGACCCTCTGGGTCTGGCTTGGGGCCCTAGGGCGCCATAGGGTCTCAAGTGAGATCCAGAGGTGATCAGTAATGCGGCCAGATGTGAAGAGTTTTGCAAAAATTTATTTTACATTTGATGAATGATGTTATTTGATCAAGAAAAACGAAGGATTAAGCAAAAACTTAAGTCTCAAAAGTTTTCTAAATTAGTGTTAAAAACAGATAATCCTACACATTATGTATGTTTGTAAAGTGTTTACTATTAGAGAACTATAAAATAGGCATTCTGGGTAAGCCGGCGGAGCAACAGCGAAACCGGCTTCAGCCGGTTGGAGCTGGCGGAGGTGGGTGAGCCAGAATGCCTATTTTATAGTTCTCTGCTGTAGTTCATAAGGCACAGTGCCACTGGCCTTCCTGTGTGACACATGACTGCTCTGGTTTCTGAGACAGTTGTCTGCGGACCAAAGGTACAGAACAGTGGTACCAGACGAGATGCTTCAGGAAAGGCATAGTTAAAGTTAAACATATTTTCTTTCTTACAGAATTACGTCGTCGTACGTCGACTTCTCCTTTCTTAGGGTTTAATGCATCCTTTTCTAGAATATAGATATTCATAGGTGTTAATGTCTTCTTTCTTGATGTTTAGTTAGAAGTTTCTTCGTAAGTATTTCAACACAGTTTTTTTGTGGCAGGACCAAACAGGAAGTGGTGCAAGTCTGCCAGACGACCACCAGGATCGCAGACCAGAGAGAAGGTGCACCACTACTTGTTAAAGTAGTTAATTCGAATGTCGTAATAGTAGCAGAACTGTTACATTTTCATTTTGTTCCCCAATTAAGTAGGTACTTGGAACATCAGTCATACTGTTTCGACAATAAAGATTATCAAAAGGGTGTGTAACGGGTATTTATAACCATCATGGCATTGATCTTTGTCCTTTTTGTTCTCAAGGGTGTGCATCCCTGCAGTAAAGCGGTCAGATTTTTGGTCTTAATGGGCTTTTAGAAATAATGTTTGGAATTTACCACAGATCGCAGCTCTCTCTAGATATTCTTTCGTTTATGTGGTAGACGAAATTTCTTCGACCAAAATATCGTTTTAACTGTCCATGTTTTAAAGCAAGATATTAAGATTTCCGCAGATTAATACAAAATATTTTTTATAAGAATTTTGCAGATGTTTAAAATATTGTTCACATTTCGATGTTAAACTCTGATGGCCCTTTTCTCATAACGTTTGGTTTCCCCTTCACATCTTCGCCACTGGCGTGTGCCAAAGTTTTAAAAGTTGGTCAGGTCATGGAAACTATCAGTGGATGGACATAGTAGTGATCTCCCAATAGAAGGATTTAAAATATGGACGTATTCTTTGTTGTAACTTTTTTTGTTTTACTTGCTTGTGCTTTCTTTTGCTTGTTGTTTTGTTTTTAAATACTGGTGGACCAAAGATATACAGAACAATGATTCCATACTTCTCACTACCAAGCCCCTCAAAACCACCATACATGTCCACGTATTGGCTTTAACATGCACAGACATTCACAAATTGGTAGAAAAGTCTGTACGTTTCATGACTGAACATTGAGAAATAAGCGAGAGCACTGACAACAACAAAAAACAAACTTTGTGAACATCTGGAATATGTGTATGAAGACCTGGTACTATCCAGTCTGGCATCTCTGTTAATTTTAGAATTGGTAGTATGATAAGGAGGTCTGTTTTCATCACCTAAAAGGAGCTTGAACTGCACACCTGTTTTCTCTCTGCTAATATGTGTGATCTGGTTTTGAGACTTCTTTTAGTAATTGAATGTAGAGCTTGTTTTCCTAGAAGGGTGGCTGGAGGGGTATGTCATTTAACAGTGGTGTCAGTCTTCATTAGTTCTGTGAGGCCTTTCGGCGGAGCTGTGAAGAATAACAACAGCGCATCTTTACCTCCAAATCTGCAATTATATGATGAAAAGGAAATTTGGAGCAGCGCATTTGGTTTTTTTTCCGAGTCATTGCTGGTGTAAATTACAATGATCAGGGCATTGATTCCGTATGTGAGAGTGTTCGTTAAATGAAAATGTGTATTTAGATATGAGCTGCATGCATGGATGTGCTGTGATCTTGACCCAATCCCCACCAACCTCACCAAACAGAATCTTGCCGATCTTGCCCCAGTTCTCACGAGAATTATAAATGTTTCTCTGGCTACTGGCTCTGTTCCTGGATGTTTTAAATATGCTCTGGTAGTTCCTCTTCTAAAGAAAAATGGCCTATGTCCTGATGAACTTAAAAACTTTAGACCTGTTTCTCACCTTCCTTTTCTCTCCAAACTCCTGGAAAAGATTGTCTTTGTGCAACTTGAACGCCATCTGTCCCAGCACAATCTGTATGAAATTAACCAGTCTGCTTACAGACAGAATCACAGTACCGAAACAGCGTTGCTTTGTGTGACTGACAGTCTCCTTCGGTCCGCTGACAACAAAAAAGCATCGCTTCTGACTTTGCTAGATCTCAGTGCCGCATTTGACACTATCGACCACAGTATTCTTTTAAAAAGACTGTCGGTGTCTTTCGGTATCACAGACACTGCATTAGAATGGTTTCGGTCATACCTGACTGGCAGAACACAGTCTGTGTCTGTTGGTGGCAAGGTCTCCTCTCCCCTTCCCCTGGACTTTGGTGTGCCCCAAGGCTCCGTTTTGGGCCCCCTTCTCTTCTCTCTGTATATTCAACCTCTATCTATGGTCATTGAGGAACACGGAATTCCTCATCAGAAATTTGCCGATGACACCCAGCTGCACTACGCTGCTGAACCTGCTGCATTCCAACTTTTGGTATCGGAATTTGAACTGTGTTTCCAATCTGTTAAATCATGGATGCTTAAAAATAAGCTTAAGCTAAATGATGAAAAAACTGAGGCTCTGTTGGCAGCACCTCGTTCTGTTTTGGATCGCATTTCTGAAAAATCTATTCAAGCTGGAACCAACAAAATTCCCTTTGAAGACAGTGTGAGGGATCTGGGTGTCCATTTGGATAGTACGCTGTCCATGAATGTCCAGATCGGTCACCTGTGTCGTTCAGCCTATTTGGCTTTGAGAAAGATCGCGTCAATTCGCTCATATCTTACACAGAAAGGGACTGCCCAACTTATCTGTTCCCTCATCATGTCAAAACTCGATTACTGTAACAGCATTCTTGCCGGTCTTCCCGCTGTCGATATAAACCGACTTCAACGTATACAAAACAACGCAGCCAGACTTGTTTTCCAAAAGTCCAAAAGAACCCACACTACACCTCTGTTAGTTAGACTACATTGGCTTCCCATTCATGCGCGCATTCAGTATAAACTCGCAACACTTGCCTTCCGACACTTTGATGAAACATTGCCTGCTTATCTTTCCAACACACTTGTCACTTATCAACCCTCTCGCACTCTCCGCTCTAGCAGTGACAAACTTCTCAAGCTTCCCCGCATGAAACTGAAATCCTTTGGCCAACGTTCTTTCAGTTATCAAGCCCCCCTTGTCTGGAACTCCCTCCCCTCCCAGCTCCGCTCTTCACAGACTCTCTCTGCATTCAAATCTGGTCTCAAAACGCATCTCTTTCAGAAGTCCTTTTGTCTTTCTACATAGCGTACGAGTTAATGCGCGTTTCCCATGCATTCTCCATCCTTTTGCCTCTTGTATGTGCACGCGCGCTTCCGTGCCTGAGTGCTTGTGTACTTTTGCGTGTGTGTGTGCGTTTACGCGCGTGGGTTTCTGTTGCTTCGTGTTGAGTTTGCCCTTTGTGTGTGTGTGTGTGTGTGTGTGTGTGTGTGTGTGTGTGTGTGTGTGTCTGTCTGTCTGTCTGTCTGTCTGTCTATGGGTGTGGGTGCTCCCTTCTGCATGTTTTATATTGTATCCCGTGCAGTGTTCACGAAATTGGAGGCGGGGGGGGGGGGGGGGGGGGGGGATGGGGGCTGGTTCTTTTCTTCTATTCCCAAATTCTTGTCGAGCGTTGTTCATATAATGTCATGTGTGTGGGGTGGCGGTGTGGGGGGGGGGGGGGGGAGGATGGAGTGGGGGGGATGTGGCTTGTTCATCTGTTTTAGTGCTTGCTTTGTGACCTATTGTTTTGATGCCTTTTTCTCAGTATTGTGCAATGTTTATGGAAACTTTTATTTTTCCTGTATTGTGAAGCGCTCTGAGGATGAGTCTTCTTCTCTCATCGAAGAGCGCTATTTAAGCTCGATTTATTATTATTATTATTATTATTATTATTATTATATATGTATCTGCGGTAATGTTCGTGTGTGCATTCGTATGTAAGTGTATAAGTATATAACCAGACACATACGTATGAACGTACATTTTTTTTTCCAAAACTCAGTTTCGAATGAGTGAATATAGACGTTTGTGCGCGCACATATAAATATATATACTTGAATGCCCATTGGCTTTAACATGCGCAAGTATAGACAACTATGCCCAAGCACTCCCGCAGTCACCATACATGCCCTCACGCAGTGCAATGCGCATACGCACGGCGGGCGAGAGCGCGCCGCGCAACACACCCACACACACCACCCAAACACACACACACACAACACCCACACACAACATCACACACATTGAAGACAACAGCAAGCTTTTACTCAGT
>JAMYXO010007556.1:0-11965 GCA_033310375.1 Conus canariensis
GGGCCCCGCTAAATTTTAGTTCCCGTCTCTGGCTGGGGTTTTCGAGCAGGGACTTTTTTGGCGGTTTGGGCTTTTAAAACCCGAGAGGTTGGGTTTTCGGGGGGGGGGGGGCTGTTCCTGACCCACCAAGTGGAGTCTCTGTTCTATGTAAAAAATGGGTACGGTTTTTAATCAAAGCGTGATTCTGGTTACCCACGTAAAGTATGTGTAAAAGGGGGTAGTCAAATGTGTGGCGCCTCCCTACGTTGTTGTTTTGTTCAAGGTTCTCGGTAAAGTTTGAAGCAAGGTTTGGCTGTCTTCTAAGTTTAAGTTTTTGAAACATTGAGCCCAGGGTTGTAGACCCCTTTTTTAAATAAAGGGCTGGTCCCTATGTGTTAGGTTTTTGTGTGCGTAAGAAAGGGTAAAATTTTGAAGAAGGAAATAAAAAGGTTTTTAGGTGTAGTCCATTATGGCAAAATGGGTAGGGCCTTTCCCTTTTCTAAGACCCAGTTGGATGTCCCAAATTTCCAAATCTTCCTTAAATTTTGGGGAAAAACTGTCCTAAAAGGCCCGGGGGAGGGGGGTTAGGTTAAATTTATTAGTGCTGTTTGCTAATGGAAACTTTTAAATTTTTTCTTTTGGTTTTTTTGGGTTTTGGGGAAAGGAAATCATCAGGGGGTTTTTTATTTTGTGGGCGCGCTATTTGGGGATATGATGGGGATTTTGTTGGGGAATGGATAGGGAAAGAGGAAGGGGGGGGGTGATGACCCTGTTGATAATTTGTTGGAAAGTGGCATGGGTTTCCAAAAAAATGGCTGTGGCTGCTGCCCTAAGCTGGCCGGGAGTGCTTTGGGAAATGTCACTGTTTTTGTAAAAGGGCACAGGAAGGATGCTGGTGGGCCCTGGTCTTATTTTGGGAAAGGGGGATTGAGATTGCCTGTTGGGCCCAACCTACTTTCAAATACAGCACTTTTTCCAAATCAAAATTGGGTTTTGGGGTCAGAATTTAATTAAATTTGGGGCCTTATTTCAATGAATGCGGGGTTTTACGCTTAAAAGGGGTTTTCGTTTTCCCGGGGCCCTTTTCCCCCCTTTTTGTGTTCCGGTAGGGGGGGGGGCCCGTCTTCGGGCCAGTTTGAACCCCCGGCAATGAATTTTTCGTTTTTTTAGAACAGGGGGGGGGTCCCCTTTAAAAGGGGCTCTGCGTTGTCCGGGTGGGCTTAAGCAAAACGTTAATAACAATTTAAATTTTAATTTTTATTTATGGATTGTTGGTTTCTGATAAAAAGAGAGTGGTTTTAGGAAATGTCCCAAAATTTTTTTTTTCTCTTTTTGGGTGGGGTGCTTTTGGGGTTTAATTGATTAAAATCTCTATGGTTTTTTTTTTAAAAATTTTTTTTATTAAAATGTTTACCAAATTTCTTTTAAACGTGAAATCCTACGTGGGAGTTGGTTGGGAAAAGATTTTTTACTATGTTGTTTAACTGTTTTGGGGGTTGGGGGGGGGTTGGTATTTGGGGCTTTTTGTGATAAACGCCCGTTATTGTTTTTTTTCTGGCCGTTGGAAGGGTTTTCCTTTTAGTCAAATTTATTTTTGTGTTTTGTTTGGGTTTACCTCTGCGGGGGGGGGGGGGGGGGGGGTTTTTTTGTTTCCCAAGGGTAGTGTTTTAATCCCAAAGGGGATGTCCCCTTTTCCCGTTTTGTCAGTATGGCGGGTGTCAGTTTTTCAAATTTTTTGTTTTGAGACTGGGGTCAAAAACTTGGGGGGGGTTGATGTGTTGATGGGGGACGGTGCCCAACTTCTGTTTTTCTTAACCTGTGGGTTGGGGCAGGGGGGATAGTGGAGGGGGTTTTTTTTGGTGACTTTATAGAGGGGAAATTTTAAAAATTTGGGGGGTGGGTTTTCACATTTAATGCCTTTTTTTTTTGTGACCCCTGAATGGGGTTTTCCCCTGTTTTTTTTGGGGCCCCCTTAAAGGGCATTGGACATTATGGGGTTTGGGGGAAAATTTTGGGTTCGGCCAAAACAAAGATGAGTGAACTACGGTTTTTTTTGAGGGTTTCCGGGCCTTGGTGGGTTTTTATAATTTGTCTTTTGCAGGGGGGCAGGTTTTTCAACGTGTTTTAATTTGGAAAAATTTACTCGGACAATTGACAGTGTAAGGGAAAGCCGGGAAAAGTAGTGTGAAATTTCCCGTCACTGATTTGGGGGCAGCAGGGGTGTCAAATTTTTTTAGGGGGCCATCCCCTTTCCCCGTGTGGATGAGCAGGGGACCCGGTTTTGACCAGACTCTGGGCTGATGTGACCGGGCCTGAGGAGGGGTGACCCAAAGGGGGAGCCCGACCCAGGCGGAAACAGGACCCAGGGGGGTCCCAAAAGGGCTTGTAAACCCTGGGCCGCATTTGGGGGTTTTGGCGTGGGGGAAAGGGAAGGGGCGCGCGGTCCCATGTTGGGGTGGTTTCAAGGGCTCCACGCTGTTACATAAAATCCACATCTTCGGGAGCTGATTCCAGTGCGTTGTCGGCTGGTGTCCCTTTGGCGTGTTTGGGGGGGCTTTTCTGCATATAAACCTTTTGACCACTTTTTTTCAATAAACAAATAAACAAGGGTTTGGGGATTTTTTTGCTCCCATAAGAAAAACCCAACACAGGGGTAACTTGTATTCAAAAACCGCACAGGGCCCTTTTTAAAATTTAATAAGGTCAGAAAAAAATACATAACAACAAAACTAATAGTGGGGAAAAAACAAGGGGGCCCGGCCAACAAAATTAACTATCTTCAAAATAATGAAAAATTGGCAAAGATTTTTGGGCTTTGGGAGGGGGGGGGGGAGGGGGGGGGGGGGGAGGGGGGAATTTAAAGATTTGGGGAAAAATTTTGGGAAAAAATGAAATTAAGAAAATATGTTACAGATAAAGAAAACTCTTTTACAGCTGCAAAAGGGAACCACGCAATCCCTTTTTAAGGCAGATATATTTGTTTTGCCTGCTCCGAGGGGGGGGGGGGGGTTTTTTTCCGCTGGTCCGGACTCATCAGGGAGACAACGCTGGTTGTGTCCCGCATAGTAACAAAATTTTCTTAAATTTTAAAGTTCCCCTTTTCCTTTCCCTCTTTTAAAAATTTCCCCCCCCCCCCCCCCCCCCCTCCCCCCCCCCCTCCTTTCCCTTTTAATCCAAAAACTTTTTTCCCAATCATTAAATATGGGAAAATAGTTCAAATTGTTGGCCTGGGGCTTGTTTTTTTCCCCCACTTATTTGATTGTTCGTCTATGTATTTTGTCTGACCTTATTCAAAATTTAAAAAGGGGTGGGGCCGGTCTTTTAATACAAATTTTTTCTCTGTGTTTTTGGTTTTTTATGGGACAAAAAAAACCAACTTGTTTACTGTTTAATTTGGTTTTCTGTTTCCCTTTCCTCATTTTAATTTTTCCGGGTTTTTTTTTTGATTTAAAAAGAGGTTTTTTTGTTTTTTTTTTCTGTCCCGCTGGTGTTTGTCTTTTGTTCTCCCTTATCTTTGGGGGGACCTCAGGGGTAGGCCAAAAATTTCCCTTTTTTTTAAAATAAATTTCATAATTTTTATTTTTTTTAACAATTTTTTCCCCCAACTTTCTTTTTTCTTTCTACTTTTTGCTGGCTTTTTGGGGGTTTTCTTTGGGGTTCTTTTTTGCACCTTTGGGTAAACACCAAAAATTAGGGTTTTTGGGGTTCTCTATTTTACCCAGGAGCGCAAAAACCACCTTTCTCCCTGAGGGGCCGCCCAGGGGGCAAAGGGGCCTGGAGAGGCAAAAAATTACCCCCTTTTAAAAAAGGGTTTTCGAGGGTTCCCTTTTGAGCAATGAAGAGTTTTCTATCTGTAACATTTTTTCTTAATTTCATTTCCCAATTTCCCACTTTAAATTTCCGCCCCTCCCCCCCCCCCCCCCCCTAATCCAAAAATTTTTGCCAATTTCAGAAGATATTAGTTTTGGCCTGGCTTGTTTTTTCCCCCCCTAAATTTTCGTTTTATGTTTTTTTTGCTTTTTAAATTTTTAAAAGGTTTTTCCCTCTTAATAAATTACCTGTTTGGGTTTTTTTGGGGGCAAAAAAATCCCAACGTTTTCTGTTTACTTTTTTTCCTCATTTTTTTTCCCATATTTTTTTCAACCCTTCAACCAGTACGGTTTCATCGTCTTCGTATCATCGTCTTCGTCGCCTTTGCCCCCGCGTTCCCCCCTCAACGGGGGTGAGCAATAACAATTAACCGACCAAATTGTGTGTCCCACAATTACAGCGTGCCTATTTGAGATTGGGGGGATTTCACCGGGACATGCACTATTATGACAATAAGTTTGACTCTATGGTTTGTGGGTTTGTTTTTAATTTTGGGTGCATCTTAAAAATTTAATGCCATTATTTGGTCCAATTGTGCGACTTGTTGGTCACCAGTGGGGGGTTGCGGGGACCGGTTTTTATGTACGCTTTCTTTTTGGGTTGGTTTTTTTGTTTGTTTTATTTTGATGTTGGGAGGTCTATCGCGGGATTGGTGTGTGCAGCTCGACAGCCGTGTATTAAATAAATATATTTTTTATTTGTTAACGTTTTTGGGGTGTTGTATGGGGGGGGGGGGGGTTTGTATAGGGGTTTTTCCCTTCAGGACCTTAGCGCGTCTGACACTTTCTACACACAACACCGACACTGCAACCCTCAGTCCAGGGCACACTATACCAAAAAAACCGACACCCCCAACAGCATTTTCCCGGGGGACACTACTACACCAACACCGACACGCAACACGCCAGTCCCGGGGCACCTTTCTACACAAACACCAACACTGCAACACCTCATCCAACACACTACTACACCAACACCAACACTGCAACAAAGCTCTCCGGGGGACAATATACCAAAAACACCGACACGCAACACGTTAAGTCCAGGGGCCCTTACTACACACAACCAAATTTTGCCAGCCCCTTAAAAATTGGGGGTTCCAGTTTTGATTTATCTTGAAGTTTTTTAAACCTCATTTGTTTTAGCCCTTTTCTATCAAATCAAGAATCAACTAAGACAAACTGACTTACGTATTTTTCCAACACCAAAAAAAGCCCCAAAAACCCCGTTTGAATCAAAAAGGGATTAATCCTCCTCAAAGGGGCCCGCATTCTGAAAGGGTTTTTTGTTTTTGGGCTCAATGGGGGGCTTGGCCACTTGAGATTCAGGCTTTAAAAAACCTTTTTTGAGTGTTGGGGAAAAATTTTGACTAACATCGGGGGGGGATCCTGGTGCCGGGGTGGGGACTTGACTCGATAGTAAAAAGTTGCTGGGGAAAAAACACAAAAAAAAACAAGAAAAAAAAAAGAAAAAAATTTTTTCCCTAAGCGAGGGAAAAACCTTTTTCTTAAACCACCAGTTAAAAAAAAAGAATAGAATTCCCAAGCAACCTTTTAAGGGGGGGAATTTTATTAGAGCCCAGATGGTAATCTTTTGGGATTCTGGGGGCCAGTTAAATTTTTCTCCGTTTTGGGGAAGGGGGGAATTTTTTTCCCCAATTTTAAAATTTGTTCCTCCTTTTTCCCCTATCTTTAAAAAAAAATAATAAAAATAAAAATACTTAATAGCGCCTTTTGGGGGTAGAGACCAACCTAAGGGTTTCAATAAAAACTCTTTTTCAAAAGGGGCTGCCTACCGGGGGATCCGCGAAACTGCCACCGTTTATTCACCCCTTTCCCCCGACCCACAAAGTTAATATCTTTCACTCGTTTTTTTTATTCCTTCATTCTTTCCATTTTCTTTCACAGGTTTTGGTGTGTAAGTGTCACCAACCAAGGGGCCAAACGGGCCTATTTTTTCCCGAAAATTGGGGGATTTTTACTTTGGGGGAAAATTTAGGGGGTTCCACACGGAACCCTTTTTAATCTCATTCGAAGGACTGTAGGAAAGGGGTCAGAAAAAGAACTCCCAGGGGGAAAAACCCCCCCACCGAAACCCCCGGGGGAATTGAACCCCAAACCCCAAACCCAAGATTAGGCGGGGGCCTCTAAGAATTAAAAAAGGTTTTTTGGGCCCAAAACATTTTTCAAATTTAAAACCCCAAAAACCCTTTTAGAAGAAACCTTTGGCCGTGGTTGGATGGGGACAGGATGAATGGAATGGGCCCCGGGGAAAGGAAAACAAAAAGAAGGGAAAAAAGAAAAAAACTACTGGGAATGGAGGGACTCCCTTTTTGGACTACCCGGTAGGCCCCCATTGGAAATGGGTGGGGTCGTCCCCCTTTGGGGAAGGTTTATAAATTATTTCCTTATTAAAAGGGTTTTTTTTTAAACAGAACCCACTGGTCCAATAAATAAGGGGGCCCTTTTAACCCATTGGGAAGCATTGTTAAATGACCCCTTTAAAACATGTAATTAAGTATGTTTTGAGGGTAGCTTCGTAAACGCACTGAATTTAAATTTTTGTCAGTGGTTTTTAAGTCCCCTGTCATAAACCAAAAATTTTCAGTTTGGGTTTAAAAAGACCCGTGCATAAATGCACGTAATTCAGGGGGTTATGTCATTGTTTGAAAAACCCCTTCATAACCCAGTAATTTTAAGGGTGATGCATTTCTGAAATGCCCGCTTTTAAAAAAACCTTAAATTTCGGGGGGGTTGTCTTTTTGAAGATGACCCCTTAAAACAGCACGAACTTTAGGGGTTATGTCAGTGGTTTTTTAAATACCCCTTTAAACCACCTTAAATTCGGGGGGTTTTTCCCTTGCTAATACCCCCTTTGAAACCACACTGTAACTTCGGGGTTTTCATTTCCAAAAATCCCCTGCATAAACCACACTGTATCCAACTCACCTCTCCCCTTGCTCTTTCCTCCACTTTTTCTAATGTCCAATTTTTTGGGTCTGAAAGTAAAAAAAAACATAAGAAGGGAGGGAAAGGGGGAGGGAAGGGGGGAAGGGGGGAAAAAAAGAAAGAAAAAAGAAGAAAAAAAGACAACAGACAACAGACAGACAACAAAATTTAAATTTTTTTATTCACCCCAAAATTTTTCATAGATCTGATTTTTAAATCCTACTTAAATCAAAAACATCTTGGGGAAAAAAAGACAAACATTTAGGGGCCCTTTTGGGGATCAATCAACTAACGTTACATTCCCCCACATTTATAGAGGGGGAAAAAAACAAAGGGACAGAAACAAACAAACAGGAAAGAGAAAAAGGGGAAAAAAAAAAAAAGAAACTGGAAAAAAATGAAAAATATAATTAAGGGTAAAAAGCTAATGGAATCACAGTAAGGAAAACCCTGAGGTTTTAAACTTCAAATTGGTCAAATTTGGGGAATTTTTGGATGCCACTCCAAACCCGTGCCCCATGTTTGGGGTTTTTGTTTTGTTGTGTGTTTTAGGGGGGAAGGGTTTTTTTGTTTAGGGGTTTGGGTGTTTTATGTGTTTTTATTTAAGGGGTTTTGGCGTGTTTGTTGGGGGGGGGGGGGGGGGTATGCATCTTTTTAAAATCAAAAAATTTTCAAATAGGCGCATTTCAGGTTTTTTTTACCGAGAATATAATAACTCAAAAGAAAATGGTGCCCCCTGATATTTTTTAAATAAAACAAAAATTTTTCCTTTTTTTTACAATATTTAAAACAAAATAAAAAAAAAAATTTTAAAAGACAAAATAAAGCCCCCAAAATCCAAACTTTGCTGATCTTTTTTGCCCTTAAACCAAAAAATTTTCAACAAAAAAACAAAAATAAACCCAAATTTAAACCCAAATTGGTCCAATAAAGGATTTTGGGAGCCTTCACAGCCCCCCCCTTTCCCCACCCCCATCCCATTTTTCACAACCATGTATCAAGCAGTAAGGCAATAGTACTTCACTTAAAATTAAATTTTTCTTTTAACCAAATTTTTTCCCACTTTCGAAAACCTGTTTACATTAAAACCTTAATAAACACATGATCACAAAAGAATGAATGAAAAAAATAAAAAAAGGGGTGGAAATACTGACTTTCCCTTTTGGGGGTTAACCGCCTCTTTTTTGGTGAGGTATTTTTTTATCCTCACCAGTCGCTGCTTACACTTGTTTCTGATAAACCCCGGGCAACAGAGGTCACATCCTGTACATAAACAACAACTAAGTGAACACCCCAATACCCCTTTTTGGTGAGGTATTTTTTTTATCCTAAACCAGTCGCGGGCTTCACTTGTTTCTGATAAACCCTGGCAACAGAGGTAAACATCCATGTATCATAAACAACAACTAAGTGAAAAATCCAATACTCATTTTGGTGGGGGTATTTTTTTTACCCCTCCCCAAAGCCCGGCTGTTTAAACCCCTTGTTTTTTTGGATGAACCGGGGCAACAGAGTCACATCCATGTATCAAAAACAAACTGAGTAAAAACCACCCCAATACTCATTTTGGTGGGGGTATTTTGTTATCCTCACCCATCGCGGCTTACACTTTTTTCTGATAAACCCGGGCAACAAAAAAGGGAAAACATTTGGGGTTTTAAAAACCCCAAAAAGGGGAAACCTAATCCCAGGGGGGAAATTTTTTATTCAAGCGGCACACCTTTTTCTAAATAACCGGGCAAATTAAAATAGAAAAAAACAACAATAGGGGGAAAAAACCCAAGCGCAAGGGCCCAAAAACTTTAACTATCTTCATAGTAATTTCTTGGCAAAGATTTGGATTTTAAGGGGGGGAGGGGGGGGGGGGGGGGGGGGGGGGGGGGGGGGGGGGGGGGGGAGGAATTTGAAGAAGGAGAAACTGGGAACAAGAAAATTTAAAAAAAAATGGGTTTTCAGATATTAAAAAACCCTTTATTAGCTGCAATTTTGGGAAACCCTTGCAAAACCCCTTTTTAAGGCAGATATATTTGTAATGCCCCGCTCCAAGGCCTTTTTTTCCGCTTTGGGGGGGACCAAACAGGAGACACGGCTTTTTGTTTCTTTCGTCCTGGCGTCAAAAAGAGACACAAACCCCAGTCCAAAATATGCAGCTAAGAAGTTTTCATATCTGTAACATATTTTCTTTATTTCTTTTTCCCAGTTTCTTTCCCTCTTCCCCAAAATTCCCCCCCCCCCCCCCCCCCCTTTAAAACCAAAATTTTTTTTCCAAGTCATTACATGAAGATAGTTTTATTGTTGGCCTTTTCCTTGTTTTTTTCCCCCACAATTTGATTGTTCGTTTTATGTATTTGTTTTGACTTTTTTCAAGTTTAAAAGGGTGTCCAGTCTTGAATAAAAGTTTCTCGTAAATTTGGGGGGTTTTTTTAAAGGGAGCAAAAAATACCCCAACTTGTTTACTGTTTATTGTTTACGTTCCCTGCCTCATTTCATTTCCGATTCTGACAACAAGGTCACATCCATTTTAACATAAACAACAACTATAGTAACACCCCCAATACCCGGGGGGTACAGCATCAAAGGACACAGTTTCAGTTTCTTTTCCCGGGGGTGTCCCCTGCATGCGGGCCCGGGCCATATATGCGCATCACATTACTAAGTTTTGGGGACTACACTGTGCCTGATTTAAAGCTGATGGATAAACGAAAATTTAAAGACTAAAAATGAGAGAAAATTTAAAAAAGAGGGGCTCACTGCTAAACTTAAACAGAAGTCGACCTACAAATTTTGCCCAAAGCGTTCGTCAACCTTTGGGGAAAACACCTAAAATTGGCTTCTATTATTATCAATTTTTTTTTTTTGTGGGTGGCCCAGTTAAGCGCACCGCGGGGGGTGGGGTGTGTGTATTTTACATGCACAGTGTGTGGGCCCTGGGTCCAAGTTTTTTTTGGGTTTCCAATGTATGCCGGGAAAGGGAAGTGCAATGCATGTTTTGGAAAGTGGGGTGCAGGTTTGGCATGTGTGTGTATGTGTGGCATGGTGCGGGGTGGCCCTGTGTGAAACCCGTTTTTGTTGCATGGGGTGTATATGTACGTGTGTGTGCATTTTATATGCATATGCATGTATGTGTTTTGCGCGTGCGTATTTGTGTGTGGTGTAAAAGAGTGAGTGTCACTGTATGGGCTGGGATATGCAAAATGCATTATGTTTGTGCATGTAAAAGTAGTTCGTGGGTGGGTGTGTGGTTTGTGTTTGTGTTTTGTGTGGCACAAAACATATGTGTGTGTGATCTGGGGCTTGTGTGAGCGTGTTTCCCGCCGCATGCTCCCCATGGGCACAGAGTGAAGAAACCTGCCCAGTGTTGACACTGGGCTTACCATGAGGACTCACTCCTGGAAAACTGACACACTGTGGGGAAACATACTGCTTTGTACAGCACTGTCATTTGGGGCCTACAAAATGCTCTAAATGCAGTACTTCATTTTGGCCTACTTTAAAAGCTCAGGCCCGAAATAAATGTAATTTTTGGGCCCTTTAGAGTTCGGGACTATACTGTAATTTTTTGGCCAACATTCTCGGTAGAGGGAAACCCTAAAATTTTTGGGGGAATGAGAGGGTGTAATTTTTTTGGGCCCTTTAGAGTGGTCTGTACTGTACTGTAATTTCTGGCCAAAATCTCTGGTAGAGTACCATAATTTTGGGGGTAATGATATCAATTTTTTGCCGGTCAGAGCCCTCTAGAATCGATTCAACAACCTTGATGTAAAAGGACATCCCTTTGGGTCATGTCTTTTAAAAGCAACTCTAAAATGACTTTTTTTTGGGTTTCCTTTTTTTTTTTTTTTCTTTTTTTTAGTTTTTTTTTTTTTTTTGGCCCTTTTTTTTTAATTTTTTTTTTTTTCTTTTTAGAATGCAACTCTACAAGACTTTTTTGGGTTTCCCCTTTTTCTTTTTTTTTTTTTTTTTGGCCTTTTTTAAAAAATTTCAAATTTTTTTTTAGGAATTTTCCAACTCTACATAAATTTTTTTGGTTTCCTTTTTTTTTTTTTTTTTTATTTTTTAAATTCCAATTTTTTTTTTTTTTTTTTTTTTTTTTTTTCTTTTTTTAAAAGAAGAGAACTTCCTTTAAAGACCTATTTAACAAAACAAAAAAAAATTAAAGCCCCAGAGGGCTCAACTGGGAAAAACCCAAAACCAAAAAAGACCAACATGAGAAGCCTGTTGTCTATACAAGATCATTTTTATCTCCGCAGACATGGCTTTAAAAAGGAAGGGGGAGAGGACAGGGGAGGGCCTTGGGGGTGGGAAAAAGAGGGGGGGACAGACATAAAAAAATATGAAGGATGAGGGGGAGGGGTTGGGGGTAAAGCAGAAAATTTTCCCTACTCCGCCCTCCACTTACTTTGGCCGTAATCAATTTTTCGTTGATCTGGTCCATGGCCTTTTTCAGGGTTTCCCGGGAGAGTTTGACCTTTTCCCAAAAAGCCGGCGAGGGAAAACCGCCCCTCCCCCACCGTTTTCCAAAACAGGGAACAGACTCCGTTTGAAACACAACACACACCAACCCCATGCCAAGGATCACGCTAAATAACATCATTTTTTTTCAGGTATAGGTTTTTTGTAATCTCCCCTCTCTAACACAGCTTTTTTTTTGCCCGGGAAAGAAGAGCAAAAATTAGTTGTTCAAAACACAAAATTTATACCGAAAATACTGTTCAAAAAATGGTGATAAGGGAAACTTTCAAAAAATTTGTAGCAGTAAAGCATGTGGGAAAGGTGAAAAAATTTCACAAATAAATGCTCAAGTCCCGACTCAAAATCTTCTAAAATCTGCATCCGCAGACCTTTTTTAAAAAACGGGGTTCCAGATGCATGGGTCACCCCCTAAAATCAAAAAAAAAGGGCTAATATCATGAACATTTTACTTTTTCCCTGTAGACAAAGGGCTGAAATTTTACTCAGATCTTAAGCCCACATCAAATTTTTGCAGCTGCATCAAAAATTTTGATCGAAAAGTTTGTCAAAGCCTTCCCATTGATTAACCCGTTTGGTTTCCTAACTTTTTCCCGATAACTCGAAAGGCCCAGGACGTGTACTCTTTGCTCCCTGGGCCCAAAAGTACACACATCCCTGGGGGAAATCCCAAATATTCCTCATTTTTTATTTACAAT
>JAMYXO010007557.1:2500-11965 GCA_033310375.1 Conus canariensis
CAAATTACAAAAAGACATATAGGGCAAACTACAGAATGACATATAGGACAAATTACAGAATGACATATAGGACAATTACAAAAAGACAAATAAGACCAATTGCAAAAAGACTTATAAGACAAATTGCAAAAAGACATACAGGACAAATTACAAAAAGAGATATAGGACAAATTACAGAAATACATGCCGGAAGATTTGCAGAAAGACTACGGGAAAAAATTACAGAAAGATATACCGGACGAATTACAAAAGCATACAAGACAAATTACAAAAAGACATACAAGACAAATTATCGAAGGCATACAGGACAAAGTACAAAAAGACATACGAGACGAATTACAGAAAGACACACAGGACAAATTACAAAAAGACATACCAGACAAATAACAAAGGACATACAGGACAAATTACAAAAGACATATAGGACAAATTACAAATAAAAGACATACAGAACACATTACAAAACAGACATACAGAACAAATTACAAAAAAGACATACAGGACAAATTATAGAGACGTACGGAACAATATTACTGGGTAGAATTTTCTAAAGATTGGAATACATTCTATACTGAAGAACCTTTGATATCGCTCTGGGAGCAACGTAGAGCTTCGAAACTACAGTTCTGATGAAAAGGACTAGTTAGGGCAGCGCATTTTTGAAGAGGCATTCGTGACATGAATAAATCTTTACAATGTTGTTCAAACCTTCCACTTTGTGCACGTGGCCTACTGACGCCGGTTATTAATCATAAAGATCATATTTCTGCTTGATTTTGTTAATCTTTCCTTTCTTTTTAATAGATTTACCCGCTTGGAAGAGAACTATGCATTTCAAAGAATATTAATACATGTTTAGAATCAAACTGCTAATTCAAGATTAATCGCTGAAGGACAGATCGCAGTGATTATTACAGTATACAGAAGGTTTCTGAAACTCCTTCTTACGTTGGGTGAATTCTCTGCATACACACACTCCTGACTGCCTGAAAGGTCCTCAACACATCCAACATGACGTTCACGTCTCAGTCGACTGTCTTTCCAGCCAACGTTTCAGATGGAGTTGTCTATTCCTTGTCAACAAACATCAACAGCTCCAATGTGTCCTCCCCTGAAGGCTGTCTAGTCAAACAGGCGTCCCGGTCCGTCCCTTGGGACAACGAACACAACCTCATCCCCAAGCAGGTTGACGTCATCGTCAATATCCTGTGCACGGGAATCCTGCTGCCCCTGTGCTTTCTGGTCTCTTTCTCCACCAACATCATCAACATGCGGTGTTCTATAAACAAGGCTTGAAGGAACGAATCAACATGTGCCTGTTCAGTTTGTCTCTGGTGGACATGCTCTATGTCGCTACGGTCTATGGTTACAGCAGTGATGTGCTCTATATGTTTGTCATAGGAGAAGGGGACACGGTGGGGCCCTCAACGACCTTTTTGTGAAGAGTCATCTGATCGGTTTGATTGGATTTCTGAACTCATCTCAGGTGGTGTCCAGTGTAATAGCGCTAGAGAGATGTCTGTGTGTCACCTACCCTCTCCTGGTGAAAAGTTTAATGTCAACGAAGAAAACCTCATCAGTTCTATGGTCATTGGTTTTAGCAATTACAGTTGGAGTTTTTATCTGTGATGGCATGCACTATGATGTGATATGCGTTTTCGATGCACAAGACAACAGCATTTCTTATCAGCATTACCCCAGTCAATTTTATCTAAAAAATCAATTCATCATAGACATATTCAGTGGATTTATATTCGGCTTACTCTTACCCGGACTCTGTGTGATTTGTGTCACTGTTTGCACAGTGGTCACAGTGGTGAAAATGAAGAAACTGGCCACATGGAGGGAAACGGTGTCGTCTGCTTCTGATTCTCTCAGTTCGCGAGATTTGGCGATAACACGTATGATCGTAGGGACATCCATCCTGTTTAGTGTGTGTTGCATTCCAGCGTTTGCAGTCCGTGCCTCATTATTTGTGGTACCGGATCTGAAGGTCGGTGGACGTTACGAAAATTTGTATTTTGTGTTCATCAGGTTTTTTCTGCTCAGTTCGGTGATCAACTCCACGTTCAACTTTTTTGTATACTACGTTTATGGCACTAAATATAGACAAACAGTTCAGGAGCTGTTCAGCTGGTGCGTTTGCTACCATAGTAAGGCGAACAATTAAATGACTAACTGGAACAGACATGATCGCACGGCGCTATCTTTAGTTGTGCATATCAATTAGATTAACGGAAACACTGTATTGTCTTATACATGGTTTTTTTTCTCGTGATATTCTGAAAGTTCTGCGAACATGACCGTTGTGATGTTGTGTACACCTCGATATTCTAAAAAAAATCAATGAATGGCTGTTGTTTTGTTGCAAGCAATGAAGTTTAATCAACACAATAAGGTAAATGCTTTATCAGTACAAGGAATGAAGATGATGCGGCCTCGTGAACTTTGAACAGGGGATCTACACTTAAAAGTCAGCATGTTGTGACTTTCCGGGAACATTTTACTCGGAAATCCAAGGGAATTAATCTGACATAATAGTTTCGAGAGAGAAGGGTAGGTGTTGCCTTCGTCTGATATACTTGTGGTCAAACACTTCAATAAATAGACACTCTGTAGAGAAAGAGCCGTCCCACACTGCAAGGTATGACATCAACAAAAACCTTCATATTTGACTTTTTAAAGTCATGAAAGAAAAACTGAACATCTTGAAAACAAAACGAAAGAATGCGAACGGTGTTTTTAATGACGAAGACAGGGGAACTAGAAAGCCAGGTCTTAGAGTTAACAGCTGGAACAGACAGAAAAATTAGGACTTAAGTTCATGAAAAAAATCTTACGAACTACAATATAATTCTATCAAGCACAAAAACCAAAGATCATACAGACACGAACAGAAGTACATATGTTGGAACATAGAGTCTATTGTGTGTCGGAGGAGGGGTGAGGGGGGTGGGGGGTTGTTATTGAAAACGGTATTCAGAAAATATGCCAGGATGTCGGTATCCCCACCACCTCTGACAAAATCAGCATCCTTCACTTTGGTTGGATGGTGCGACCTATTGTGGTAAACGATTTTGTTTATTTGGTTGTTTGTTTCTGTGTTAATAATCGTGAAGCCCCAAAATTTTGTTATCACTTCCTGGTGTAAGTTAAAAAAAAAAAAAGAATGGTGAGATGATGTGTAAAGGTCTCACATTCGAACTTTACAAACCAACCACCAATAACTGCTCATAGACATTTAGCTATCAGGTCAGTCAGGACCATCAATGGCCGGGAGGACCCAGTCTCCAATGTGAAGTGATTAAGGAAGAAGGAAGTGGTGACTGCAGAATGGAAATGGTGGTCATGACGTTGAGCATGCTACGAATCTGGATGACATCTTTCGCAGAGCTCTGATATTATCCAGCGTGATAAGCGATACAGAGTCAGGTACTATCACACACTTGCCTGAAAGACGGTCTAGAAATGTACTGAAGTTGTCGTTAAAAAGAAAACATTTCTTTGTGTGCCTCTCGCCCACAACACTGATGTCCTTGCACTCATCATTTTCCCCCTTCTGTCCACGTGCATTTTAAAACAATTCACGTTCTCCTCTCTCTCTCTCTCTCTCCTCTCTCTCTCTCTCTCTCTCTCCTCTCTCTCTCTCTCTCTCTCTCTCTGTGTCTGTGTGTGTGTGTGTGTGTGTGTGTGTGTTGCATTCGCGCGCGCGCGTGTGTGTGTGTGTGTGTGTGGTGTGTTGTGTGGGTGTTTGTGAGTATGCGCGCGCATGCTTAAATGTGTGGTGTGTGTGTGTGTGTGTGTGTGTGTGTGTGTGTGTGTGTGTGTGTGTGTGTGTGTGTGTGTCGCTTAAGTTGTTTATTCTCGCTGCAGAAATATTGCCATTAATGATAAAGCAAGTTTATTGAAGTGAAGAATATTTCTATTGGAAGAGTCAAAAATACAAAATAATGCGTGATTTTGATAAACAAAAAACAAAAAAACAGGCCATTCTCCATACACCGACCTTGACCCGCCTGACCGATTAGAGATGATAGCAGGGAAGTACAGGCACCTGGCCCTCGTGCAGCTCACACACCACTGTGCCAGACTTGAGAGTCGCCAATCGAGGTGTGTGACCCAGTGAAGCCCTTCCCACGGGTGAAAAGGGGTCACAGCCGGATTGGTATGACTTACAGACAAACCCAGTGTTTATAAACGCCAAAAAAAGGTAGACGACCTATGCCTAACGCACTAACATCACACACTGCACCTCGCCTTAGCTGATGTTATTGTTAGAGAGTTCTTCTCCAGCGCTGTTCTTTGCTAGGTGGTCAGCCGGCTCAAGTCTCAGGAACCCTGTAGTGGGCTGAAGTCCACTGAATCCCCACTCTCCTGCCAGCAGCAACGTCTTGCAGAGGTTTGGTAGACGACGGCAGCCAGCTGTTCTGCTCTACCTGCAGGAGTGAGAGCGCATCAGACAGAAACACAGCTTGCTTGAATGTCCTGGAAACCTGAACCGTAAAGACAGCCTACGAGAGGGCTTCTGACTTCAGCTCTGTATTCTGAGCAACATTTTCTTCTGGCAGCAGGGGGGTCTCACCATCGGCGAATGTTAACAGGACTCTCCACCAGCCACAGCGATGGTGGCTGACCTGTCAGTGGATAGATAGATAGATAGATAGATATATAGTTAGATAGTTAGATAGATAGATAGATAGATACATACATACATACATAGATAGATCCATTACACAAAGATACACTCGAAGGTACCAGTGAGACCCAGAGAAGCACTGTCCTCAACTGCGGCTGGTTGAGATTCCGCCTGGTTTGTTTGGCAGCTGAGGACAGTGCTTCTCTGGGGGTATCTTTACCTTCTCTTCACTCTTTTTTTTATGCCGACCTTCCAGGGGACAGCCTTCAGGAAAAAACAAAAAAAACAAACAACAACAACAAGAAAACCCAGGGAGCTCCCGCCTGGTTGTTTGGGCAGTTGAGGACAGTGCTTCTCTGGCTGTATCTTTTTCTTTTCTTGTCTCTGTGTTTGATGCCATGCTTTCCAAGGACAGCCTTCATAAAAACAAACAAACAAACAAAACGGAGAGCTCCCGGCTGGTTGGCTTGGCAGGTGAGGACGGTGCTTCTCTGGCTGTCACTGGCACCTTCCAGTGTGTTTTCGTTCCTTTTCTCTAGAACTGGTGCCGTCATTCCTCAGGACAGCCTTTGGCCAAATCCAGAGAGTTCGCGGCTGGTTGTTCTTTCACTAGTGAGACACTCTCTCTCTCTCTCTCTCTCTCTCTCTCTCTCTCTCTCTCTCTCTCTCTCTTTTGTGTCTGTCGCTCTATCTCTCTCTCTGTCTCTCTCTCTCTGGTGTTTGTTTGTGTGTGTATGCGCGTACGCGCGTGTGGCGCGCGTGTGTATGTGTGTATGTTTGAAGGACAGAGAGAGAGAGAGAGAGAGAGAGAGAGAGAGAGAGAAGAGAGAGAGACAGAGAGAGAGACAGAGAGACAGAGACAGAGAGATTTAATAATCACGCAAGCACGCATATGTTTATTGATCTCGTGTGTTCATAATTACTTCATGAATATCAATAGAATTCCTTATTAGTGAAGCCCACTTTCCCCCAAATCAAGTAGATATCGAAAATCGACAGTTGGGCTCCGTTCGGTTCATGTTGTACCCTGATAAATCAATTATGTTTGACCCAGATTAAACGGAAGCAGTCGCTACTATTGGCTTGCACGCTATTCTTGTTCCTTTGCGTTCATTTGCTTTTCTCCTGGCAAAAATTTCGTTATAACATGTTATCTGATTCAATTTTCGTGGGCGTAACTAGTTCAAGTCCTAGTAACCCGGAGAAAAGCTTTGGGGTGAAAAGAAGTGTGTCTGTTAATATACTAAAGACACGGATTTTAGTTGAGCTCTTTTTTTTTAAAGGTTTATGAATATCATTTCCACCTCTTTTCTTTTATTGTGTTTTCTTTTACTTCCTTTCATTCACAAACCCAAATCCCCAAAACTGATACTATGTATTGATGATGAATGCTTGCGAAACGTTGGTTAAGTCAGTCTAATGTTGACAATATGGAGAACAAGTTATCCCTGTGTGTGTGTGGTGCGTGCGTGCATGCATGCGTGCGTGCGTGCGTGAGTGCGTGCGTGCGTGCGTGCGTGTGTGCTGTGTGTGTGTGTGTGTGTGTGTGTGTGTGTGTGTTCGTTTAGATGTGTACACCCTGCATGATTTGAGTGTGTATGCGTCGGCCAGTTTGTACGCACAGCGTAAATATGCATGCGTGGGCGTACATTTCTCCGCCTTGCTTCCTCATTTCAAGGATGACTGTGTGTGTATGATGCAGGCACGTGGAGACTTCCTTCACTGTATTTCACGAAACATGATATTACTTAGAGGACATGGAACTCTCTGTCTGTCTGTCTGTCTGTCTGTGTGTGTCTCTCTCTGTGCGTGTGTCTGTGTGTGTCTGCATGCTTACGTGCGTGCGTACGTGCGCGCGCGTGTGTGTATGTGTGTATGTGCGTGTGTTTGTGTGTGCGTGTGTGTGTGTGTGTGTGTGTGTGTGTGTGTGTGTGTGTGTGTGTGTCTATGTGCGTGTGTGTTTCTGTGTGTGCCTGTGTCTGTGTGTGACTCTGTGTGTGACTGTGTGTGTGACTGTGTGTGTGTGTGTGTGTGTGTGTGTGTGTGTGTGTGTGGTGGTGTGCGCGCGCGCGCGCGCGCGCGTGTGCGTGTGTATAACAGAGAGAGAGAGAGAGAGAGAGAGAGAAGAGAGAGAGAGAGAGAGAGAGAGAAAGAACAACAACCATAACCGCAGCACCTAGGAAAAAAATACTGAACAAAAACCCCAAACAAACAAACAAAAGAACAAACAGTCAAACAAAAAAGGCAAACAAACAAACAAACAAAATCAGCCCAACTCCCACGCCAAAAGCTGCATTTTTCAGATCCTGTGTGCTCGTAATTGAATGACCTTACAAACACCTGCATCATTCCTTGTCCTCCTAGCCTGTTGGTGGCAGTGCTGTCTCCAGCTGAAGTAGAAATTGAAAATAGACAACTACCTCCATTTGATTTATCGTGTGTGTGTGTGTGTGTGTGTGTGTGTGTGTGTGTGTGTGTGTGTGTGTGTGTGTGTGTGTGTGTGTGTGTGTGTGTGACAAATTCGATCACATTTCAAATTGCAGAGGTTGAAACAGTTTATTTCTCGAACGACTGCAATTCCCGCTGGCTGTGGGTCGCAACAGCGGCATCATCGGCATACAGCATATCTCTAATGAGGACTTTGCGGACCTTTGTTCTTGCTGTGAGGCGGGCGAGATTGAAAAGCCTGCCATCTGATCTGGTCCACACGTAGGTCCCCTTCTGCGCTGTGCTGAATGCATGCCTCAGGAGGAGAGCAAAAAATATTCCAAAGAGGGTGGGGGCAAGGACGCTGCCTTGTCTGACACCCCTGCGTATGTCCAAGGGCTTGGAGAGGTTGCCATTAAACTGCACAGTCCCTTTCATGTTGGAGTGGAAGGACTAAATTAAGCTGTGCAGTTTGGTGGGGGTGGGGGAATGGGGGTGGGGGAGGGGGGGTGCGCTCGGCAGCCGATCTTTCGGAGAGCCTTGAAAAGACCATCTCTACTGACTAGGTCGAAGGCCTTGGGGAGGTGGGTGAATGCTACAGACAGGGGCATCCTCTACTCACTTCTCCTGCAGTTGGCGAAGGGAAAAGACCATGTCTACCGTGGACCCCTCTGCTCGAAAGCCACTCTGTGAATCTGGGTAGACACGTCCAGCCGCTTCTGCAGGCGGATCAGAAGGACACGAGCGTAGACTTTGCCGACGATGCTAAGAAGAGAGATGCTTCTGTAGTTATTGCAGTCGCTCCTCTCGCCCTTGTTTTTGTACAGGGTCACAATTTTGGCATCCCTCATGTCCTGTGGCACAGCTCCCTTCATCCAGCACTTACAGAGGACTGTGTGCAAATGGTGCAGAAGGGTAGTCTTGCAGCGTGTGATGTGGTCTGGAGGAATGCCGTCATTGCCAGGTGCCTTGCCTGACGCCAGGCTGTCAATGGCCTTGCTGAGTTCGTCCACGGTCGGCTCTACGTTAAGCTCTTCCTTGACTGGCAGGCACTTGATGACATCAAAGGCTGAGGAGGTCACTGTGTTCCCTCTGGAGTAGAGGTCGGAGTAGTGCTCCACCCATCTCTCTATCTGCTGGCTGGTGTCATTGATTACTTCCCCAGTGGAGGATTTGAGGAGAGCCGTCTTGCTCTTGGTCCCAGTGCCTTCTTGATGCCGTCATACATCCCTCTGATGTTGCCTCTTTCAGCGGCTGTCTGTATCTCCTCGCTGAGCTCTGTCCAGTACTCGATGGCGCAGCACCTGGCCTTAAGTTTTACCTTGCTCCTGGCAGCCCTGAGGATCTGTAGGTTCTTCTCGTTAGGTGATCGCTTGTACCCAACGAGTGCGGAGAGCCTGGCCTCAATAATGGGAGTCATCTCTAACCGTTTATGATCATGATAATCAACACGAACAAGATGATAATGATTAACAGTGTTTGAGCTTGATATTACTGAACAGTGTATGTAAATGGACACGGCATTATCAAGACAATTCAACAGAAAAAATGTAGTCAAGAAGAAGCGAAACCTTGGTTTCTTCTCTTCCTTCTTGTTCCCTTAACTGCTGTAAAGAAAACCCCAACCCGGATGTTACCTTTCTGTTCACTTCGTTTGTCACCCACACGTATATTTCAACGTTGTTACATAGTCAATGTCCCTCTTCATCTCAGAGAGAGAGAGAGAGAGAGGAGAGAGAGAGAGAGAGAAGAGAGAGAGAGAGAGAGAGAGAGAGAGAGAGATGAAATGCATGAATGGAGAGCGGGAGAGAAGGTGGAACAGGGACGGGAGACAAGACAAGACAAGACAAGACAAAATTCTTTATTTACGAGGATAATAGATAAGCACTGATGTGCTTTTTTTACATCCAGTCCTCGCCCTGAGTGGGGTCAACAATATAAAATAAAAGGTAACAAAGGAAGCATGCAAAAGTGACTAGAACTACAATACAATACGGGATTAAAATTTAAAAGAGAGAGAGAGAGAGAGAGAGAGAGAGAGAGAGAGAGAGAGAGAGAGAGAGAGACGCAGGAGCGAAGGGAGTGCAGGGTAAGTCTGCAGAGAGAGAGAGAGAGAGGGTGGGGGAGAAAGAGGCGAGAGTGGGTGCGATAAGAGAGCATGTTTAGAACAATCTGACAATCAAAAAATTCCAAAGAGATACAAGACAATCGATTTTGAAGCACCGGGGGGGGGGGGGGGGGGCGATAGAAATAGAGCACAAATGGAGGTGGGAAATGCATAATGATAGCCCAGTCGCTACGGGTAGGAGGGGATGTCATATGGATAATAAGTCATTCCAGCAGAACCGTGAGAGAGAGAGAGAGAGAGAGAGAGAGGAGAGGAGAAGAGAGAGAGAGAGAGG
>JAMYXO010007558.1:0-5000 GCA_033310375.1 Conus canariensis
TAAAAATTTTTTTTATAAAAAAAAAAAATTTTTTAAAAAATTTAAAATTTTTATAAAATTTTTTTTTAAAAAAAAAAGGGGTTTAGGGGAAAATTTTTTATAAAAAATTTTTTATTTTTTATTTTTTTAAAAATTTATAGGGAAAAATTAAAAAAATTTTTTTTTAAAATCTATTAAAAAAATTTAAAAATTTAAAAAATTTAAAAAAAATTAATTAAAAAAAATAAAAAAATAAAAAAATTAAAAAAAATTTTTTTTTTTAATTTAAAAAAAATTAAAAGAAATTTATTAAATTAGTTAAAATTAATTATTAAACGTTTCTTGGTGACCAATCTAACATTTTACGTTGTGCGGATTTCCATAGTCTTTCAAAAAGCTGTTGTTATCAACTTGAAAAAGTCTTTCTGAAGCATCTGTGGATTAGTTTTAAGATCAGTGTTTTAAATTTTGTATGGTTTCATGAACTGTTCTGATCAAAGCAATTATACGATGAAACAGCTTTTCAACTTAAAACCATGTCTTAAATAAAATTGAAGAAGCTGTAATGCAGAATAATTTTTTTTGTCACGAAGATTAGCACATTTAGGTGGTTTTGTATTGACATTTTAGACTTTCTGCGCTAATGGATAGCATTATGGTAATCATGAAGTTTGAGGATATTCTAAATCAACTTCTAGAAAGAACCTTTTACTAGCTCTAATAGACCATTTAAAAACTTTGAAATTTTGAGTCTGTGTAATTTTAAGTTCGTAATGGAAGTGATTGCGCCCTTTTCCATCCATACAGATTGTTTGCATCTAAAAACATAAGTAGTTAGACTTTACTTGGTCATAGTTCCAAGTATTGTTGTTGCTTTACAGTAATGGTGCGACGCATACTGATTCCCACGCAATCCGTTTTAATCATTGAAGATTGGCAGGTAGACAATAAATCAATTTTTTACTCCAGTAAAAATTAAGAAATTTCCCAAATTCCGGCGCAGAAATATAATGCGCGGATCAGGCTGTAATGTTTATGCAGGTCTTTCTATAATTTTCAAAGACGTCCCCCAACAAAAAAGGTACGCCATTTAAATTAGGAATCAGATAGTCTCCATGTTTTTTCACTCTTTAAATTTCTGCCAGCATTTGAGCTTCGTAATCAGAATATGATTCCTTTCTCTAGACTAAAAAGAACGCGTTAAGGGGAAGTGTATCTTCGTCAAACCTTTCCAAATGTTCATGTATCATAAGGGTAAAGCCCTTTTTAACAAGAGTTGGGAAAATATTCTTTGTTATTGGCAGGACTTTAAGGACATAGCATGACTCTAATGAAACCCCTCAGTGTTGATAGTAGTCGTAGAAAGACATGATTTAAAAGAAACAATGTACTTTTCTGATGACTGGCAATGCATGACACCTGAAATCGCTTGTTATGCTTTCATTATAAGGTGAGGTAGTAACTCGCAAGTTTGAAAGAATATAGGCAGCTTCATGTCTTTGGTTCAAAACTTTAGTTGAAGAATTTATTTTTTATGTCTGTCCTCTAAACTTTCACTTTTGTGATCATGGTTCTTATGTTGGATTTTTGGGTGGAACAAGGCCCCCACAAATCCAACAGTGAGTGGGAGTCATATGTTGTTGGTCTTTCAGGCTCATTATGATTAGATAAGTTTTGTTATTAGAACAGGCATTAGCACTTGCTGCATGCGTTTTAAGAAAGTATATTTGCAGCATTGGTCTTGTATAATTTGGCTTTGAATGGGCGCATCCGACCCAACAATGATGAAGCAAAGAGCAAATTGATGATTATCATTAAGACTGTTTTAGAAGTTTTGTGGGGTTGGTCTTCATAAAAAACAAGAGTGATTTTGAAGTCTGCGTAAACAACATATGGACTAGTTTGCAACGTTTCCAGTTTAAAACTAATTTACGCCTTCTCGGGCGTAATTAGTTCTGATAAGTAAACTGGGCTAATACAATGTTTTAATGTTGCTGCAGCTTTAAAGAGGAATTCTTGTTAAAAACATTTTTACAAATTCTTGTTTGCTATGTTGTTTTGTAGTATGCATAGTAATTTATAATTTGGTATTAATGTTAGTGAACCCATTAAGGTTTGAAAAAGTAAAACACATGATTGTTGGTTCGCATGTTGGACTGTTCTTGACACTTAATTTGGCAGAATTGGGTTTTTTCAACCATTTAGAATTTAAAAGTTATTGGTGATTTGTTTTCAAATGATCAATTTTACTAAGCCATAGGAAATTCAAGCCGTTAAAGTTAAGATCATTGGCCCATGTAAATAGTTAGTACTCTCTCTGCTTTTTGGCAACGTGATGCAGCCTTGCAAGAACGCACCACATAAAACATTTGTCGTCTGAAATTTTTATGTTCAAACTGCTTCTTTGCAATAATGTTGGAGGCGGGAATGTAAGCCCTTTCCCACAATTGGGTCATATTTTGCCTTTTTTTAATCTGATTTAGGGGTTACCCCCCGGGAAAAAAAAAGCTTCATTTTGCTTCTTCAGGGCCATTAAAAATGTGTAAGAAATTTTTGCCCAAACCGGTGTTAAGTCATTAAAGGGAAAAAATAGTCTGCTGTTTGTTGAGACCCAGACTTCTAGATTTTCTTCTTTTTTGTTATATAGTCGATTAAAACAAAAACCTTACTTTTTAAATGGAGGGGGTTTTTGTTAGTTTATTGGCTTGAGAAATAGCTGTACAAACGCTTCCCCACTTTTTGGATAATAACTTCTAAACACTCATTTTTGCTTTTTGACAAACGTCTTCCTCGAGTTGCTTCAAACAAATTATTGAACCTTATATATCTTATCCTGTTGGTTCTTTTTAAATCAAAATATTTATTTAAATAAAAAAAAATTAACGAATCAAAATCAACGGTCTTTTTGTGTTGGGACTCAAAAACTAAAGTATAAAAAGCCCTTTTGGGGTTTTTTAATGTGAGTGTTTAGAACAGAGTTTAATGTTTCGTTTAATTTTTTTTAAAAAAATTTTTTTTTATCTGGTCGGTGTTGGTGTTGAGAAAAATTGCCCTTCCTTTCTTTGAAGATCAAACTTTTTTCTTTTTTAGTCCCCAAAATCGCTGTAGGCGACTAAAATTTTTCATCCGTGATGTTTGGTCAAGTGCTTTTTAATTTCGTTGAAGAATAAGTTTAGCTGTTATTAGTTGAACCATAGCTTTTGTGCTTTGGAGTTTAGCTTTTATTTTTTGCTGACAGCATTACAGCCCAAAGAACACAGGCCAAGAGTTAAAGACAAACCACCTAGAGTAAAGCTGCCGGTGCACCTACGCCCGTTGCTAAGAGACCCTACACTGTTCCTGCTGATAGAGCATAGTGATCGATGCTCCGTATTTTAAAATATGTAACAGCATTAAAAAACAGCAGAATACCTTCGTTTGGTTTTGCTTTTATTTTGAAAGGTCCTGCTCTGTTGGGTTTGGGATTTGTGTTAAAGTTTGTTAATCTGAAAAGTTTTTTTGTCTACAGCCCCGAGTTCTCTTCTTTGGGGGCCCTTTTTGGGTAATGAACAGAAGCTTTTTAAAAATAAAAAATAATTTAGTATTGGATATTCTTTAATTGTTATCTTGAAAAATTCAGTGGCAACATTATTATAAAAAAATTTAAAAAAGGGTTTTTATTTTTTTTAAAAATTTAATTTTATTTTTTTTAATTTTTAAAAAAATAAAAAATTTTTTATTTTAATTTTAAAAAATTTTTTTTTTAAAATTAAAAAAAAAATTAATTAAATTTTTTAAAAAATTTTTATTTTAATTAAAAAAAAAATTTTTATTTATAAAAAATTATTTAATTTTTAATAATAAAAAATTTAAAAAAA
Organism: Conus canariensis; assembly: GCA_033310375.1. NCBI lineage: Eukaryota > Metazoa > Mollusca > Gastropoda > Neogastropoda > Conidae > Conus > Conus canariensis. The sequence goes on from JAMYXO010007558.1 coordinate 3,837, forward strand.
AAAATTAAATTTTTAAAAAATTTTAAATTAAAATTTTTTTTTGTTTTTTTTTTTTTTATTAACCCCAAAAAAAAATATTTAAACTTTTAAAAAAAAAAAATTTTAGTTTTTTAAATTTTAATATTTTAAAATTTTTTTTTTTTTTTTTTTTTTTTTTTTTTTTTTTTTTTTTTTTTTTTTTTTTTTTTTTTTTTTTTTTTTTTTTTTTTTTTTTTTTTTTTTTTTTTTTTTTTTTTTTTTTTTAAAAATTTTAATTTAAAAATTTATTTTAAAAAAAAAAAAAAAATATTTTTTTGGGTTAAAAAAGTAAATTTATTTATAAATATAAAATTATTTAAAATAAAATTTTTAAAATTTTTAAAATTTTATTTTTTAAAATTTAAAATATTTTGGGAATTTTTTTATAAAAAAAAATAAAAATTAATTATTTAAAAATAAAAAAATTTAATTTTTTATTAGAAAAAAATAAATATTTTAAATATTTAAATAATTTTAATTAAAAAAAAAAATAATATTTTTTTAAAATTTTAAAAATAATTTTTAAAAATAAAATTTTAAAAAAAAAAATTTTTTTAAAAAAAAGGGAAATTTTATTAAAAAAAAGAATAAATTTTTAAAAAATTTTAAAAAAAAAAAAATTAAAAAGTTTTTAAAAAAAAAATTAAATAATTTAAAATTAAAAAATTAAAAAATAAAAAATAAAAAAAAAAAAAAATTTTTAAAAAATTTAAAAAAAAAAAAAAAAAAATTTTTAAAAAAGTATTTAAAAAAATTTTCACCCCCCTTTTTTTACTAACCGAGAAACAAAATACGAACTCAATGTGAGCAGAATAAGAGACACTATCAAAAGAAATTTATATGAAGACACGACGCTAGCAGAAACGCATAAAGAACACTGTTTAGCGAGCACGGTGTCACATTAGCCAGTGTTATAAACCGCCTTCGATTTGCAATAAGTACACTGGGTGTTGGCGATTTACAGGGCGGCGGTGGTGGGGGAGCAGTGCACCAGGACCACCTCAGATAATCATGGATTAAAAAAACAACTCGATCCCCTTGCAAAACTTACTAAAAAAATTAGCCAGTTACCAGGGCATAGACTCTTTGGCCTGGTATAATGGGGGATCGTTTTAGCTGGGCTTTTGTTGGCCGCAAGTAAAAGTA
>JAMYXO010007558.1:10000-11965 GCA_033310375.1 Conus canariensis
TCTGTTCTGCTGTGCTGTGTATCATTGTTTCTGCAGAATCGTGTTTGTATAATGGTGTGTTGTGATTAAGTTGTTGTATCGCATGCTTCGTGTCGGGTTGTTGGGTTCTGTGTTATGTGGTTGGTTTTATGTGTAGTGCGTTTTTAATGTTAATCTTTTGCTGTTTGGTTGCTGCTGTTTTGCTGTTTTAGCGCTTATCTTTTTGATGTATGGTTGCTGTGTTGTGCTGTTTTAGCTTTATCTGTTGCAGTTGGTGCTGTGTTGTGCTGTTTCAGTGTTATCTTTTGCTGTTGGTGCTGTGTTGTGTGTTTTAGTGTTATCTTTTGCTGTTTGGTGTCGTGTTGTGCTGTTTCAGTGTTATCTTTTGCTGTTTGGTGCAGTGTTGTGCTGTTTTAGTTTTATCTTTTGGTACTTGTGTGCTTGTGTTGTGCTGTGTCCTGTTGCAGGCCCTAGCTTACATTTTTTTGCATCATCTGTGTTGTGATGTGCTATATGATCTAAAAAAATCTTAAGTAAATGTTAGCGAAACCGCCAGAGAAAACGTGGACAAAACGAGTCACAAGACAAAAACACGACGCGTTTCGACCTCTTAGGTCTTCATTCCAGGCAAGATCAAAGACAACGTAGGACAATGAAAATGAACGAATTTTTCTCACTTAGCTTAGATCTCTTCAGCGCAAGGTAGGCAGGCTTTGAATTGAAACGAGGCTGTTAGCCATACCTTGCGGACTGAAGAGATCTACGCTTAAGTGAACAGAAATTCGTTCATTTTCATTGTCCTAATTGTTTGTGGTCTTGCCTAAAGAAGACCACCATAAGAGGTCGAAACACGTCGTGTTTTGTCTTAGTGACTCGTTTGTCCACGTTTCTCCTTGCGGTACGTAACATTTTATTTAAGATTTGTTTAGATTTTCCGCCTGCAGTCGTTCTCACTTTGCTACTAGATCTATATGATTTGCTTAGCGTTTTTATCATGCTGTCTGAGGTAATGGGTTGTGTTTTACTTGCACCTCTACAGTTTCAGGTGGGACAAAGTCTTGTAGTTGGTTGTGGAATTAGTTTTTGTGTTTATCGAGATGTATGAGATTTGAGGTTTGTCGTAATATGTTTCCCCGCATTTCTGTGACAAAAAATCTTAAAACTTGTTTCTACTAAAAATTCTGTGTGTAACACGCCCCAAACCGTACGCCCTGTGTTGTGTGGCGATGCGCCCTAAAGCTCCCCTACCGAGCCCAAGCGGCTTTAGGAGGGGGCCCCCGGCCCCCGATATTGTGGACTACCACACGTGAAGGGGGGCACCCACGACCAGCTGATCGGGAACCCGGACCTACCCCCCGAACTGAAGGGCCACCCTCAAAGGTCAACGTCTTCAGAGGTGTGGTGGTCCGGTCAGTTTTATGTCGGGGGTGGTGGTCACTGTGTCATGTTTTTATGTCGGTGGTGGGGTCACTGTGTCGTTTGTTATGTCAGTGGTGGGCACTGTGTATGTTGTTATGTCAGTGGGGTGGTCACTGTGTCTGTTTTTATGTCGTGGTGGTGGTCACTGGTCATTTGTTATGTCAGTGGGGCCACTGTGTCATGTTTTATGTCAGTGGTGGTGGTCACGTGTCAGTTGTTATGTCAGTTTGGGGTCACTGTGAAAGTTGTTATGTCATGGTGAGGTCACTGGTCATGTTGTTATGCATGGTGGTGGCACTGTGTCAGTTGTTATGTCATGGTGGTCACGTGATGTTTTTATGTCGTGGTGGTGGCACTGGTCATGCATAGTCGGTTGTGGTCACTGTGTTGTTGTTAGTAGTGGGGGTGGTCCTGTGTCATGTTGTTATGTCGTGGGGGTGGTCACTGTTTCTGTTGTTTTGTCAGTGGGGGTCACTGTGTCAGTTGTTATGTCAGGGTGGTGGTCACTGTGTCATCTTTATGTCGGTTGTGGTCCTGTGTCTGTTGTTATGCATGGTGGGGTTTCCC
>JAMYXO010007559.1:0-11962 GCA_033310375.1 Conus canariensis
TGTGGTGGGGGGGTTGGGTGTGGGGGGTTTGGGGTGGGGGGGTGGGGTGGGGTTTTGGTTTGGGGGTTTTTTTGGGGGTTGGGGGGGGAGGGGGGTGGGGGGGTTGTTTTTTTTTTTTGGGGGGGATTTTTTGAATTTGTGGGGGGGTTTTTTTTAAAAGTGGTTTTTTTGGTTTTTTTGGTTTTTTTTTAATTTTTTTTTAAATAATTTTTTATTTTTTAATTTATTTTTTTTAAGGGGTTTTAGGGGAATTTTTTGTTTTTTTAATTTTTTGTTTTTTTTTTTTTGAAGGGCAAAGCTGAGGGGGGTTGGTGCAGGTAAGCTTTTCTATCCAATTTTTAAAAATTTTTAAAAGATTAATTTTCCCCCCCCCCCCTTCCCCCCCTTTTTCCTTTTTTTTTTTTCTTTCCCTTTTTTTCTTTCCCAAAACGCTTTTGAACACCCCGTCCCCTGAAAAGACGTCGTTACAAAAATGTTTTTAACCCCGGTTTAAAACCCAAAATAACCCCGTTTTCAGGAATTTAAAATACAACAGGGGAAAAAAGGTTAGACCCAAAAAAAAGAAACGGTTTTTGAAAAAAAAAACCAAAAAGACCAATTAAAATTTAATTACAATTTTAAAATGAGATGAAAATAAACATGATGGGAGGGGGTGATTATTTATGATGACGATGAGGAAGTGATGATGATGATTAAAGTGGTTTCTAAATATATGGGAAAAACAATGCACGCCCTGTTCGGGGCCCCGGGTGTTTTTCTTGTTTTCTCAAATTTTGGTGTTTCCCCGAAAAGCCAAGTTTTGTAAGTGGGATTTCTCTGTCTTGCTGTGTTTTTACAACAGCAAACCTAGTTCGCCTTCCCCTTTGTTTAAAAAAAAAAAAGTGAAAAAGAGTCGCAGGGGAGGGTTTCCCCCGAATACGATTCTGTGGATTTTTTTTTACCTCAAAAAAGGGGGTGGACAACAATTGGGGTAGAGGGGGGTGAAAGGAAAATTTTTAGAGCATTTAAAAAAGACGCTGTTTGAGCGATCCCTTGGCCCCGCAGAGGAAAACCAGGGAATCAACAGTGTGGGCGGGGAAAAGCTGGTTCCCCCTTTCCCCGTGTTGCCGTAGTAACCAACGTGCGCCCCGATTTTGGCGCAAGCAAGGCTCACTCGGGAAAAGGGCAGGGATCCACAAAAAATGTATTATATGTGCGAGCACACACACACACACACAACACACACACACACCACACACAACACAACACACAACCACGCACACACACACACACACATGAAAGAACGCGCGCCCGCCGCAGCACGCGCGCACGCACGCATGCCGCACGCACGCACCACACCCACACAACACAGCAAGAGAACCGCGCACCACACACGCCGCACGCCGCGCGCTGCACGCATGCACGCGGCACCCACACAAAACACCACAACACACACAAACACGCAGGGCGCGCGCCAAACACCCACAACACACCACACACACACAAACACACCACAAAACCACACAACGCACCACACACCACACAACAAAACCCCAACACACGCACACGCACACGCCACCACCATCCCCGTCCCCATTTTTATCACCATGAAAGTATGCATATGCGTGCCGCGCGCGCGCACGTATGTTTTGTGTGTGTGTGTGTGTGTGTTGTGGTGGGGTTGTGTGTGTGTGTGTGTGTGGGTGTGTGTGTTGGTTCCCCATGAGAAGTCATATACAGGCGGGATCAAGAGTGTGAGGAAAAAGAGAAAAGAGAGATAAAAGAGAGGAGAGAGAGAAAAAGGAGAGAGAACAAGACAAAAAAAAAAAAACAAGAACAAGAACAAGTTTTTTAATTCTTCAGGCCACCAGCCCCCCCCCCCCTAGAAAGGGGCAAAAAAAACATATCTCAGCGATTGTGGAAGAAAAAAAAAAAAAAAAAAAAAGAAAATATAAATTTTTTATCAACTTTGACATTGAAGGGGGGTCGGAATCTTATTGATTTTCTCTTAAAACTTTCCATAAAATCCTGTCTTTTTCTTCAAAGCATTAAAAGAACAAGACACCCTCTTTTTCCAAAACAGACCCTTTTTAATATTTTAAAAAAGACTGTCATTAGAAAAATATTTCTCCCTTTAATTTTGTGTAAAAAATCAATGGTTATAACATGCCCTCGTCTTCTAATACTTTTGCACATTTTCACAAAAAATTTCCTTGTTCTTAAATGTCTCGGAAAAATGAACCTTTGTTGGGCAACAAACCCGCCGAAAAGCTTATCAAAAACTCCGAACATTTTAGCCCATATATTCGAAATACCTTCACAAGCAAAGTTTGTTTTTGAACATCGGTATCTTGGGTCAATCTTTACTTGTTACAGACCCTTTCCCACTCCTGCAATTAAAATATCCTTCAGTCTCTTTTTAAACCCTGCTATAAAAGTTGTTCCAACCTACCCTTTTTTCCAGCCACACTTCCAAACCCAACGAGAAAAGAATGTTCTTTACTAAAAACCCAACATTTTTTTACCGTTCTCGGTCGGGTTTTCTTAAAATTAAATATCTTGCCGGGGTAATCTATGCCCCCCCATTTGCCCCCTCCCAGTAACGAAGCATTTTTCGGCCTTTTTTCGTACAAAGGATAACGGCCCATCGCCAAACGCAACTTTTTGGTACTCTGAGGTATATTTAAAAAAAACGCTTAAAACCCAACGGTGTATTTTTTTTAAACGAATAAGTCTAGGGAGTCCCCACTTTTAATGCATAAGAAGAACGGGCTGTACCTGCGACAAATAATCGAAAAAAAATTCTGTGAAATTTTTTCGTTTCGAAATTTTAATCGATGCAACAGCTGTCTTTACCTTTCATGAAAGGGGGGCTTACTCCTCTAGTTATCTCATTTTTGTTTGAAAAACAAACCCGGGTAATTATATCGTTAATTATCCTTTGCACACATCTTTTTCATTTTTCTGTTTTCCAAAAAACCACCCTTCCGAAAAAACCATTCCTTATTTGTCGGGTTTTTAACATTCAGAACTAGTTTTTTGCACGCATTTTTTCAACAATTAATTTGTTTTTGAAAACCCATAGGGGTTTAGCATTTAGTACAATACTCTGAAAACAAAGCAGTCAGACTACCAACCGGGTAGAAACTAAATTTCCCATGACCCATTATTGTTTACATTTGATGCAATTTATTTAAAAAAAAAAGAAAACAACAGACTCAAAATACAACCCTGCCTTACCCAACTGGGCAATGAAAATATTTAGTAAATTTTCTTTGATACGCACACAAAAGTGACACTTTACTGCATTACAGAAATTTATAAATTTTTCCACGATTCCATTTTTCAAAAAACTCGAACAAAAATTGGGGGTTTAAAGAATTAAAAGCTTTCTTTGTCTAAAAAAACAAGCAGAGTTTACCCCTTTCTTAGATAACACTTTTTTAACGATAGCATTTAAGTGTAAAAATATATTTTTGTGGAGTAGGGGCCCCGTCTAAACCCAGCTTGTACTCATCAAATTTTTTTTTTTCAACCCTTTAACCAATCTCGATTCAATACAGACGGGGAAATTTACTTACTAAACTCAAAAAAAAAAAACCCCTGTTTATTGGGAAACGGTATCTCCTTTCTTAAAAAATAGGTACAATAATTGCCTTAGCCCCTTTTTCCGGGTATATTCCTTTTATCAAACTTTTTAAAACCCTTTTTAAAAAACTTCCTGCAGTGCTGGGTTTCCGATTTTAACATTTCCGCAAAGTATTACTGGCCCAAGGCTTTCCCTTTTTTTTAGTTTTTGACAGCGCTGAGATTCCTGTTCCGAAATGGCTTGTTAATTTGAGATACCGTTATTTGTTTGCTCACCGCTTTTTGGGGTGTTTGGATCCTTCCAGTTGTGACTTCGTTCTCGTTTAAACGCCGTGAAAGGGGCATACCATGGGGTTTTTTGTTATTTTTTACGGTGTTTTTTTTCTTCTTCCGGGAAATTTGTTTTAAATTTTTTCCGAACTGTTTGCTGTTGTTGTCATGGAAGCCCGCTGCCCCACTTTATCGCGTTTTTAAAATCGTTTTTGCTTTGACCTAATTGTTTTTTATATTCTTTGGGGGAAGCTTTGTTTTGCAGTCGATCATTAGATTTCTTTTGTTTGTCGAAACCATCTAGAAATTTTTCTGAAAAAGTTTTGCGAAGCACAATCCGCATCAAACCCCGAGGTTCTTTCTTGTCACTATTAAAAGAAAATTTCACTTTTTCATACCTCACTTCTTTAACAAAAGCAGCCGTAAAAAGCTCCAGGGCCTGGGCAACATTATTATCTAAAAAGACAAATGCTTATTACAAAACTCTTGAAATTCATTTGAATGAAAGGTTTCCATAAAATTTGGGTTTCCCCTTTTTCCCAAAAATTTTTTCCCTTTTCTTTGAGCATTATTACCAACCCCGTGTTTTTTCCTTTTTAAAAAGAGTCAAGCACAGGGAAAGTGGTGAATCAATGAAGGAAAGGACATTCAAAGAGAAACCCCATCTTTACGCACAATCTTTTTGGGCATTTTCGCAAAAGTCATTTTACTTCCCATTTTTTTAAGAAAAGCAATGAGTCATCACAGTGAAATCGACACAGGCCATTTTTTATAACCAAACAAAAAGGAACACATGCCCAAGGTTTTACCGAAAGCTTAGTTTCTTTTCTTTCCCATTTAGTTTAAATAAATTATCAACATCTTCAATCGGTCCAACGACCCCAAAAGTTTTTTCACGTCACATCTGCAAAAAGAGCATTTCACACCAGTCCCCGCATTCAATCCCCAATGAAAAAGAAGAAATCTTCCGACAAAACAAAAAAATCAAGCAGCCTGCTCCAAAACATCAATCCATTACCTGGTTCTGCAATGTTTTCCCGTATTTACTGTCTCATCACCATAATATGTATGCATATGCGTGCGCGCGCGCGCGCACGTATGGTTGTGTGTGTGTGTGTGTGTGTGGGGGTGTGTGTGTGTGTGGTTGTTGTGGTGTGTGTGTGTGGTGTTCCACGCAGAAGTAATCAAGGGAGATCAAGGGTTGTGGAAGAGAGGAGAGAGAGGAGAGAGAGAGAGAGAGAGAGGGAGAGGGGGGATGGAAACGGGAAGGAGAAGGGGGGTTGGACGGGGGGTGAAAGGCCCCCGACAGAATATTTAAATTTCCAAAGTGACCTTTGTATATAAAGGAAAGGCACAAAAAGGAAAGTGGCCGTGTGCCCCCCCCCCCCCTCCCCCCCTCCCCCCCCCCCCACCCCCCCCCCCCCCTAAAAAAAAAACCCCACCCAAAAAAAAACCCCCCCCCCCCCCCCAAAATCAGAAGTGACTCCCTTCCCCTTTTCCCCTTTCTTTTACTCTCTCTCTCTCCTCTCTCTCTTTTCTCTCCCTTCAACACACACACACAAAACACACACACACACAACACAACCACACACACACACCCACACAAACCCACACCCCCACACACAACGGACATTGTTTTTTTTGTAAAAAAAAGGTTTTTTGTTCCTGACAACGCAGGGGGTTACCTCATAGGAAATCAACCATTGTTTTATTTGTTCTTGAAGGTTTTCATTAAGTATTGATCTATTCATTTTTTTGGGGTTTTTTTTTGTTGTTTATTTTTTGTTCTTTTTTAATGCTTTTCTTTTAGTTATTTGTTTATTTGCTTACTATTTATTTGTTTTGCCCTTTTCAGACCAGTTTATATAATTTTTTCCATAAAACCCACAAAACCTCACTGTGTCTTACGTAGCCAAAATGATTGTTCTGAAATGGCTGACGGGAAACCCCAAAATGGAATAACACCGTTGTCTTCCAGCAAAGCGACAGCAAACGCTTGCGAGGTATGAAAAAATTTCCCCAATAAAAATTTTTAATCATAAATGCTTTTTCCTCGTTTGACAGAATTATTTAGTATATAAAACCAAATGCTTCTGAATGTCTCAAGAACGAACAAAAAAAAAAAAGAAAACAAATCTAACTGACAGAGGGGAAAATTTGTTTTTCGCATTGGCATAATTCAATGTTTGTATTTCATAAATGCATGGGCTGAATTTTTCAATGTAAAATGTTTTGACAAAGCTATTCATACCAGCAGTACACGCGTAGGGTACATACTAAATATAATCACAACCCCAACGAAAAAAAAGACACACACACAACCCCACACACACACACACACACCCCCACACACACACACCACACACACACACACACACACACAACCAACAACACACACACACAAAAAACCCTTTTCTCTTTATCAGACTTTACATCTCCCCCCCTTCCTCTCCTTGTTCTCTCTGGCTTCCTCAATATACGTGACGATGGTGACAAGAGCCGCTAAACAGCCCCCAAGCAAACACATAAACTATCGTGGGGACAAAAAAAAAAACAACACGACAGAGTGAGTGTTGAGATGCCCGACAAAACACCATAGAAGAACTAGGCCCTTTTATGGGGGCTGGTGTTTTGAGAATGTATTTCCCCTGTGCAAAATCGACTACAGACGACAACAGACAGACAGACAGACCGACGACGGGAGACAGACAGGCATTTACCACGGGTTTTCATTTTGAGCGAGGGGTGACGCGGCTCGCCCCTCTCTATCCCCTGTTTTATTCATGTTTTGTTTGTAGAACTTTGGAAGGGAATTGCCTTTTCCGATATTTTTCACAATGTATGGGACTTTCAGAAGAGAGGGAAGAAATTGGGGAGAAAAACGTCGGAGGTGAGGACTTCCGTCTCGCTGCACCCATGCATGGGGTCGACAGTGCGTTGGTTTGGGGCCGTGTTGGGAAAACGTGGGGATCCAAACATGAATATGGTGCGCACTGTGGATAAATGAACCCGAAACAAACTTTGGTGTTGAATTTTCTCTCTTCTCTCTCTCTTCTCCTCTCTCCTCTCTCTCTCTCTCCGCGGGCGCGCGCGCGCGCGCGGGTGGGTGTGTGGTGTGGGGGTTGTGGTGTGTGGTGCGCGGGGGGTTGATGCGACGTAATTTTAAAAGGGTGTATTTTTTTTTTGCGTGGAATGTTCCACCGGACGTGCATCGTGCGTTCGTGCGTGCGAGGGAGAGGCGGGGGGGGCTTCTCTCCTCTCTCTCTCCCTTCTCTCCTCTCCTCTCCTCCCCTCTCCTCCTCTCTCTCCTCCCGCGCGCGCGCGGGGGGGGGTGTGTGGGGTTTTGGGTGTGTTGTTCACGCGCGCGGTGTAGCGCGGCGCGTGCGGCTTGGGGGTTGGTGTGTGTGGGTGTGTGTGTGTGTGTGTGTGTGTGGTTGTGTGTTGTGTGTGTGGTGGGGTTGTGTGTGTGTGTGTGTGTGTGTGTGTGGGTGTGTGTGTGTGTGTGTTGTTGAGCTCGGCGCGCTTTGGGGGTACGTGTGTGAACAGCGTGTTTGCGCGCCCCCCTCTCTCCCCCGCTCATGTTTGTAATTGTCTTCCCAAAGCGTTCCGTTTCCCATCATTCTTGTTGGCTGTGCCTTGGCTTCGACGAAGGGACTGACATTGCCCCCCTGCTTCAGCTCATTATAGGAACGTGCCCACTTTTTTCTCCATCTCCATTCTTCAGGGCTTCTTCTCTTCTTCAGCCTTTTGTTTTTGTCTCTCCCCCACCTTTTCCCCACCTTCCCCTTTTACTCTGCCCTTCCACCCTCCCTCCCCTTTCTTTTTTTGTCGTGCTTTTTAACTTTGTTTTTTCTCTCTCTCCTCCTCGCCCTCCCTGCTCTCTCTCTCTCCCAGCATTGACCTTTTCCTTTTTTGCCGTCCGCCCTTCTCTGTTTCTCCCTCCTCTGATTTCTGCTTTTTTTTCCATGCCCGCCTTCCGTTTTTTTCACCCTGCCTCCCCCCACCTTTCTCCCCCTCGTGCGCCTCTTTCTTCATTCTCCCCCAGTTTTCCCCTCTGCTTCCTGTTTTCCGTCTCCCCTTTGCGCCTCCTCCCACTTTTCCTCTTTCTTTTCTTCCTGCCCTCCTCTTCTGCCTAGAACTAGGGCCCTTATCCTCATCTTTGCCCCGTTTTTTTCCCCTTTTTTTGTTTCTGTCTGCTCGTGTTTTTTCCCCCCCCCCCCCCCCCCCCCCCCCATCGTATCGTCTCTTCCTGTTCTCAAGTCCTTTCCCCCTTTTTCTGTCTCTCTGCTCTCTGTCTTTCCTTCCTTTTTTTCTTTCCTGCCCTTCTAAAGCTTCTTCTCCTCTGTTTCTTCTGTTCCTTTGTCCTCCCACCCCCCCTTTTTTCCCCCCTTTCTTAACTCCTTATTTCCCCCCCCTGTCTTTCCCCTTTCTCTGTCTGCTCTTTCCCCTATACCCTTTTCCCTTCTCTGCCTCCCTTTTTCCCCTTCCCTTTAAATTTCCCCCCTCCTGACCTTCTTTAATTTTTTTTGCCTTTTGTCCCTACTTTTCCCTTTTGCCCCACCCTTCCTCCGCTTCCTTCTTTCTTCCCGCTTCCCTTTTACTTGTTTGCCTGTTCCTTACTTCCGTCTCCTCCTTCCCTCCCCTTTCTCTACTTCCTTTTTCTCCTTCTTTGCCCCCCCCCCCCCCCCCCCACCCCCGCCCACTCTCTTTCCCCCTTTTTTTTTCCTTCCTCTGGCTTTCTTTTGGCTCCAATTGTCGGGCCCCCCTTCCCCCTTTCCCCAATCCCTTTCACAGCTCCTCCGGGATTTCGCCCGGCCCTTCCCTTTTGCCCTGCTGCCTCTCCCCCGTCTTCTTTTACTTTGTTCCTTCTTTCCCCTGCGTCCTCCGTTTCCCCCCCGGGCTCCTTTTCCTCTGCTTCCCTGGTTTTTCCCGCCTCCTCTGTTACCCCTCCTCGCATTTCGCTGTCTTTTTCCCCTTTTCCTCTTTTCTTATCTGCGCCTCCTAAATTTTGCCTCGTCCTTCACCTCGGGCTCCTCCGCTTCTCTGCCCCGTCCTTCACCTCGGCCTCCCCCGCTTCTCTGCCTCGTCCTTCACCTCGGCTCCTCCTGCTTCTCTGCCTCGTCCTCACCCCGGCCTCCCCTGTTTTCCCGCCTCTTTTTCACCTCGGCCTCCCTTTCTTCTCGCCCCCGTCCTTCACCTCGGCCCCTCCGCTTCTCTGCCCCGCCCCTTTACCTCGGCCCCTCCCTTTTTCTGCCTCGTCCTTTACCCCGGCCTCCTCCTCTTTTCCCCTCCCTTCACCCGCCCCCTCCTGGCTTCGCCCCGTCCTTCACCCCGGCCTCCTCCCTGTTTTCTGCCCGTCCCACCGCCCCTCCCGCTTCTCCCTTTTTTTCCACCTCGGCCCTCCTCCTTTTTCCCCCTTTCCTCTCCCTTCCCTCGGCCTCCTTTCCCGCTTTTCCCCCTCGTCCTTTTCCCCCCCCCCCCTGCTTTCTCCTGGGCCCTTTTGTCCTGTTCTTTTTTTCCCTTTTTTTGTCCCCCCCCCCCCCCCTTTTCCTCCCTTTTTTGCCCCTTTCACCTCCTTTCTCCCCCCCCTTTTTCCCCCTTTTTTTCCCATTTCCTCCTCCCCTGCTCCCCCTTTCTGCCTCCTTCCTTTCATTCTCCTTCTTCCCCCCTTCTTCCTCCCCCCCCCCCTCTGATTTTCATCTTCCTCCCCTTCTATTTTCTTCTGTGTCCTCTCTTTGTGTTCCTTTGCTCTGTCTCCCCCTTTTTCCCCCCCCCCCTCCTACCCTGCCATTGCTCTGTCTCCCCCTTTATCCGCCCCGCCTCCTTTCCCCTGCAATTTCTCTGTCTCCCCCTTATCGCCCCTCCTACCCGCCGCTCTGTCTCCCCTTCATCTGCCTCCTCCTCCCTGCATCTCTCTGTCTCCCCTTCACGGGCCCCCCCCCACCCTCTTGCTCTTTCCCCTTCATCTGCCCCTCCTACCCCGCATCTGTCTGTCCCCCTTATCCCCCCCTCTACCCGCACTGCTCTGTTTCCCCCCCCCTTCAATCTGCCGCCTCCTACCCTGAAACTGCCCCTGTCTCCCCTTCATCCGCCCCTCTACCCTCATCTGCTTGTCCCCCTTCTCTGCCCCTCCTCCTGCTTTTCTGCTCTGTTCCCCTTTCTTCCACCCTACCCCCGCATCGCCTGTCTCCCCCCTTTACGCCCCTCCTACCCCGCATTGCTCTGTCTCCCCTATCTGCCCCCTCCTACCGCATCTGCTCTGTCTCCCCTTTCATCCCCCCTCTACCCTGCTCTGCTCTGTCTCCCCTTCATCTGCCGCCCCCTACCCTCACTGCTCTGTCTCCCCCTTTATCCGCCACCTCCCCTACCCTGCTTGCCCGTCTCCCTTATCGCCCCCCCCTACCCTGCATCTGCTCTGTCCCCCCCTTCATCTCCCTCCTACCCTGCATCTGCTCGTCCCCCTTCATCTGCCCCCTCCTACCCTGCATTGCTCTGTCTCCCCTTCATCGCCCCTCCTACCCCCGCTCTGCCCCCTTCTCCCCCCCTCCCCGGTTGAGGGTTTTGTTTGGGGGGTTTTTCACGGTAGGGTTTTTTTTGGGGGGGGGGGGGGGGGGGGGGGCCCCCCCCCCCAAACTGCTTGGGCTCCCCTTCATTTTTTTCCCCCGCTCTGTTCCTTTTTCCCGGCCCCCCCCCTTTCCCCCTCCCCCCCCCCCCACCCCCCCCCCCCCCCCCCCCCCCCCCCCCCCCCCCCCCCCCCCCCCCCCCCCCCCCCCCCCCCCCCCCCCCCCCCCCCCCCCCCCCCCCCCAACCACCACCCCCCCCCCCCCCCCCCCCCCACCCCCCCCCCACCCCACAACCAACCCCCCCCCCCCCCCCTCCCCCCCCCCCCCCCCCCCCTTTTTTTTTTTTTTTTTTTTCCCCAACATTATTCCCCTTCCTTCCCTTTTCCTTCCTCTATTTGTTTTTTGGGTTGTTGGTTTTTTGGTTGGGTTTGGTTGGTTGTTGGTTGGTTTTTTTTGGGGGTTTTTTTTTTTTCTTTCTTTCGTGTTTTTTTTTTAAACTTGTGTCTTTCCTTTTCTTTTTTCTCTTTTCTTTCTTTCCATCTTTTTTTTTTTTGTTTCTTTCTTTTTTTTCCCCCTCTGTTTTCTTTTTTTTCCCTTTTTCTATCTGTCTGTCTGTCTGTCGTCGTATTCGCCCTTTTTTTTTTTTTTTTCCTTCGTTTCTTTTTTCCCGGTTAATATCCAAACTTCCTCTCTTTCTTCCTCTTTTTTTTTTTCCTTCTTTTTTTTCGTCTTTTTCTTTTTGGCTTTTTTTTTTTTTTCTTTCTTTCTGTCTTTCTTTTTCATCTGTTTTTTTCTTCAGTTTGTTTTTCCCCTCCTCCTTTTCCTTTTCCGTACGCATTTTTAGCACACCCGTAGGGGCAGGTTCATCTCTAGAATACTGAGTTTTTGTGGGGCGGCGTGGTGGTGGGGTGGTGGTGGTTTTGTAAGGTGGGGATTTAGAGGAAAAGGAATAGAGAACGGGTGGGGGAGAGGGATAGATGGATAAGGTTGAGGAGCAGAAGGAGGAGAGAGGTTTGGGTTTCCCCGAACAAACGGGGGGAAGAAATGGGCCCCCACCCACACACACACACACACACACACACACACACACACACACACAACACAAAACACACCACACACGCACGACGCACGCACGCACACACACACACACACACACACACACCACACAACAACACCACACAAAAACACACACACACACAAAAACACACAAAAAAACACACACAACCCCCACCCACCACACACACACCACACGACCAACACACAACACCCCCAGCTGTTCTTTAATTAAAGTTTGAATTTTGCTACTAGTCCTCATCTCAAGAAGCCCTCAATTTTTTTTTTTGAGACATGCAAGGGTCACGATTGTTTAAGCAGCCTACCACAAAACGCTAAATGAAATGTCTGAAAAGACCTGCGTTATCAACAAAGCCCCCTTGGCAGTGTAAAAAATCAACAACATGAAGGAAACCCCCCCCCCCCCCCAAAAAACCTGTCCCTTTTATCAACTTTTGAGTTTCTTTTTTTTTTTTTTTGGGGCTTGTTTGCGTTTTTTTATTTTTTTT